>JAQGAI010002986.1:0-11398 GCA_034696905.1 Lepidocyrtus violaceus
GGTCAATGTTAATTGTATTGACTATAACTAATTAACCGTTTAGAATTTTGAAACGGGGATTTCACCACTAGAAAGCTCATAAAATTTGTGACATTTTATAAGCAGGTCAAACAGGGGTCATACCATACTTTCTAGGTGAAAAATGAGTGGAAAGGTTCAGGAAAAAGTAGTTTTTAGTACAAGATATATATATATATACAATGGCAGATAGTAAAGGTAATAGGTGCAGGGTAACAATCAAATACAACGTTTTCTCGTCATCAGCAACATCCATAAACAAGCATCAACACTATTACAACATATAGGAAAAAAGCGGGGTGGGGGATATACTGATCGGCAGACCTCCTTTGGGACCCTGCGGGCCCCTTCGGTCTGCGTACTCAATAACACTACACATACATACCTACATCATATGTCTACAAGATCAGCAGATCCACTGGATCCCCTAAATCCTCATGGACAATACGACAAACTCCTATAACATACACATTGGAGCAAAACGATTACCTCTCATTTAAATACATGGTGGAGCAAAACAATTATTTTTGCTTTACTTCTAGTCATTGAATAGTCATGCGTTTGCTCTAAAAATACACACATAGTTCCTGGTAAGTCATAGTTATAAAGGTAAATCCGCGTACATCTATGCGATAAAACTACATAACGACAAGTTGAGAGTGATAGTGAAAGTCAAAGGTCATAACATAACCGACGGATCAGTATTATCAGATTAGACTGGTGACGTTATCTTTGTTGGTTAAAAAATTCAAAATAAAATAATTAATGTCATGGCTGATAATGTTTTTCGCAGCATTGCATTGTATTACTTACTTTTACTTACAAATTCCACTCACCGCATTATAAAAGGGGGAGGATGATAATGGGACGATGAGATTGAACCACTGAGGGAAAGTGGTGTTGAGTGGAAGTCATTACACTTTGGCTAGATTTCTATGTGAAAAGGTACTTAACAAGGAGATAAAATGAAATGGAAAGTTATGCATAATGGCTGGCTGATGCTGAAGTGGATATGTATAATGATCAAGTAGCCGCATTACGTCACAATAATGTATTTTGTATGAAGTATTATATTCCATTTGTGCCATAGGGAATTCTAGCGTTATCTATGTGTGTATCTATGTGAAATCTGTGCCATCCTGTAGATAATAAATGTGAAATTTGAATAAGTAACGGACACGGGAGCGATCCTTTAAAACTTTCACTACTTTCTATTTTACCTTTTCCGATCAAGGATTTCGGGAACACGAGCACATCAAAAGGTAATTAATATTTTGTAAAGCTAACGGAGTCTGGAGCTGGACTTGGTTCAAGGGAAATGGAAAGAAAGTGCCTCGTTTCCGATGTATTTGATGGGGGGGCGAGGGAAGGATATTTCCGTTGGAAACTTCGGGTAACTGCTTCTGACAGATCATTATTTTTATTAGGGGGTCCGGAAAATTTTTCCAGCCTGGCCTGTCTGGAACAACCATGGGGAGTTTTCTCAAGTACCGTCTGCCGGATGACTTGACATACAAAGCAGAAGGGACCATTATCGAGTCCGAAAATAGGGAAATTGTTATTTCATGAAGTGCTTCCTTGACCGATACATTTCTAAAGAAAAAGTCACAAAAAACGTGCACGAAACGTCAATGCCACATGCCATGCATCATGGTGCAACAAGGTAGATGGGGAAAGTGGAATGAAACTGCTGAGACTTGTCGCTGTTGTAGTTCCCCGTACAGCCTTGCCAGTTCCAGGAATAGCAGCTTATTGTATTGTTGTTTCTCAGTGATCAATTTTATTGATTGAGTCTGGATGTATATATTTTACCTAGTCTGTATAGATTAATTGAGCATTTATTTTTATACAAAATTATAAACCTATTTATCAGGCTATTGGATCCAGAAAAGTTACGGGCATAACCCACATTCATTCTTACACAGTCGGTTTTACAGTTTTTTATCAAGTTTACTATTTACGAAATAGTGAGTGAGCACTTTCTTTTCTGTCTGGAGAAACATCACATATCGATCCTTAAACTTTAGTTAGCACATGCATTGTATTGTATTTTTCATGTGTAACCAACAAACACTCCATATATGATTCAAGGTTTTTTATAATGATTTATGTAACATAACTTCTAAATATTAGATAAGATTAGCTACACTATGACTATGAGAATGGCCATCATCCTCCCCATGACTATCTTCACCTGAGCCGTGTCCTCCGTCGTGCGACAATGTCACAAGTAGCCCCATCCCAACAAGGCCCACCGCCAACGCAATAAACTGAATGAAACCGATCGCTTTGGAATCGGACATGGAATAGCTTTTTCTTTCCCGTTCACGGTTGAGAATTTCAAAGAAGACTACATAAAGAAGGGTCCCACAAGCCAAACCCTGGAAGGAGAAAGCAAAAATACAAAACTCATTTTTTTTAAATCATTGAAACAGCTTTAAAGAAGAATACCTAAAGTGGCTTTCTTTTCTGTTGAAAGAAAAAAGTGCTTTAGCTCCATTCACACAAAAAAGACTTGATATTTAACAATGGGGCCAACATTACTCCATCTCAATTTGCATGATCTTCATACATAACGCGCATATATTTGGGTTAAAATGGGAATCCCATTAGCATTGCCACAATGGGATATGGGATCAACACTAAAATATTTTATTCATGGGTTTGTAAGTAACATTTTACCTCGATCACAGTTACACCCAGGTTCTTTGTGGAGTCGTCAGAAGCCACGACGGATCCGATGATGATTCCAACCGGAGAGATGACGGCGAAGAAAACGATGGATCCGATGTAGGTAAGAGATTTCGTTTGGGAGGCGACCAACTCCATGCCCATACAAAAGGAGATTACAAATTTGTGTGAGGCAACAGCTCCAAACATGACCCATACGTTGGAGGAGTTCTGTTGAGCATCATCGAATATCAAATACATAAAAATCATGAGGTTTGACAAGACTTTCCATTTTCAACATTTCAACACAACACACCAAGTACATATATCTGCTAAAGCTTCCATGCCCTATTGTGTAATACGATGGGCTTTTAAGATCTGAATTCTACTTTGAAAGGCTCCCAGGCCTTTGAAAAGGGGAAAATAAATATTATGCAAATGTCAAATACATGTTCCAATAAAACTATTCAATTCAATCAACAATCCTTGGAATAGGTTTGGCATGAGAATTGTCAAAAAAAAAACGGCTACGACGACGAGTCTACCAGGTAGGTACTTAGTGTACTTATTGAACTTTGATCATTTATCTTTTGATGTGAAAATTGCGAAATATCAATACTGTACCTGTAGTCCAATCGCAACACCTTCCATAATGGCGTGGAATGATAAGGCAATCAAGGCGAGAAACGTTCTCAACGATGACGCAAAGTTGGTTTGGTCATCGGGACATTCCTCTTCCATATCCAGTTCTAGGGAGCTCACCCTATCCACGGCTTCTTTTATCGACGACATCTTTTGTTCACTGGGATATCCGCCGACGCTGAGATCATTGTGGTAGCCGGAGATGGACATGGAATCAATGTCATTTGGGGATGATACGCATATTGATGGGGTATTCCTATTCCTGTTCAGCGTTATGATCGAGCTCCGTGGAGTCATGCTAAGAGCCCCAGATCCTTTTATGTTTGGGATGGGTAATGCATGAGCGATGGAATTCTGACGGGCGACAGTATCCATATGATGATGATGACCGTGATGACCGTCCACCATGATAAAGTGGGCCACCTCTTCCACCAGATAAATCAAACAAAATCCTCCAATAACCACTACTTCGGCGAGAGGGAAATGCTCATCAAATGTATTCCAAACGTCTGGATTTCCCTCCAAACCCTCTCTAACTTCGGGAAGGAGATGGAGCATAGAAGTGGAGAAGAGGACGCCTCCTCCAAAGCACGAGAGGATTGTGAGTATGACCTTGTACTTTGTAGAGTCTGTGGGGAGCATTGATTTCGTGTAGCGGACTAAAATATACGGCACCATCCCCAGAATTATTGAGATGACTGTCAAAACAGCCATAACCAGCCATTTTTCAAGGGGTATATTCATTTTTCGGGGGGATGGTTGGAAGATAAAGAAGAAAAATGATCGCTTTTAGATGATTATTGATGATATTTATATTATTCAATCAACCGGAAGTGCTCGATATATGGAGGGTTATTGTTGGAGGATACGCATATACACTGGTAATGGCAGCATTTGACAATTCCTCATATTCCGATTTCACTTTTACGAAGAAGCTTTCACTTAAGCTAGTCAAGAAATGACATGAAAGTTTTCCCCGTTCAGTTGCTTGTAGGCTGCTGCTGTTGTTGTTGTTGTTCCAGTCAAGTGAGTCTCTGGCTAGATCAGAGGAAGGTTACTTTCCCCAACAGCTTCCTGAAAAAAATAGAGGACTGGTTTTTATGTATTTAAAAATAGTAGGATGTGGATGTGGGGGAAAAGGATGGGACAGAATTTTGAAGCTGTGGCTTAGGATTTCAGTTGGACTATGAATATGGATGAGATGAAGCAGCACACTTGAGATTTTTCAGCAGTAAGCCAGCAGAAGCTTCCTAAAAATTTAACTCTAAGCTTTATTATATGGAACAGTTGAAACTTTAAGCTGATATAATGATAATTGATAATGAAAGGGCTTGGTGGAAGCCGCAACTAGGATTTTGAAGCGGTAGTAGATAGATTATTTTTGTTTTCACCCAAACAACCGGATTTGGCAGTGAAGGCCCACCATCAAGTTGCGATGTGGTAAACGCTTACTCATCGGAAAAGTATCTATTAGAGTCGAAGTGAAAGTGAATCTACTAGTAGCTTCCAATAATGATGCAAGCTAATTATGTGTATTCCGAAATGTGAGCCCTGTAATTTCTTTGAATGCGGTTTCAACTTTTAATTTCCCAATGAATCCTTCCATCCATCTTTGGAAAGTTTGGAAATTGTTAATGGATATGCGTGAATGGTTGGGTTGGGCTAGGTTAGGTTATCCCATCAATTTATAATTCCCACTACTCGTTTGAACTTCCAAAACAGCCTGGAAAAATTTCCATAGTGTGGAAAACACTTGAAAACTTATTGGCAACTGCCACCACTTATCCGACCCCAGGTGTGTAACAATAACCCAGCCATTTCAAAGCCGCAAATGAGGATTAAGCCATTTGAACAAAATTCATTGTGAAAAGCTTACATTGAGGAAAGTCATTGCTTTATCGGCATTCTGTGGCTTTAAGGATTATATAAGATTAAACTCCGTCCATGCATGTTGTATGCCCACGTCACCCTTTCCCCAAGTGTTATATGCTGATGCTACCAACTTGAAGCCACGCCACAGTTCGTTTGTGGGGAAAAAGCTTTTCCCCAAACAGACAGGGATTAATTTGCCGCTATTAGTACAGAGAACCTTCTAGGAGCATTTGAGTGGAAGCCATTTTGTAATCTACCTCTAGGTATTACTTATTACCGATCGTTAGGCGAAGGAGTGTAATTTTACAGTTCAGGGCAATTAGAGGTCTGCTGCTGATGGGCTAAAATTACGTCGACCTTCCCCAATGTGACAATGTGAATTTTCATAATTCACGAAACCTGTCCATGTGGCTACGAATGCCCCAAGTTACAACAGGTGAACACTTTTACTTATCATCCATCTGTTCAAAAAAGCAAGACGTTTTACCAGAAAAAAATCTTTCAGCTTTCTATCCTTCTTTTTCTTTTAAATAATTACTGCCTTTCTTTCTTGCAAGTTCTGACAAAGTAGGGAAAAAGATGTGAATGCCAGTCATTTACATAAGGCATTTTCTCCTCCTTTACAGCTTTCTCTTGAAATTAAGTATGAATGGGTAAACATACTGTTGTAATGTAGGTAATTATAATTTAGCAGTTACAAGTAGCCAAGAGTTAAAGCTCAATAGCAAAAAAAAAGTGAAAGAAGGAAGAGGGAGTGGAAGAAAAGCTCAGCGAGTCCGATTGGATATGGCTAGAGCGAAATTAACTTAAAGAAGAAGAACGAACCTTTTTATATGCCAACTGCTGTGCTGCTGCACACGGCTCTCATTTCTCATTCAACTTTGGCCCCCCTCTCGCTCTCTCCACCTAATTAGAGCAATCAGAAAGTTATTCAGTGTATAGTATACAAATAAATGGGAATTCCGGATGTGGGGTAGGAGGCGAAGGAGGGTGTAATAATGATTTTTAATATTTTAGTCAAATAAATTCTTTCCTAGTAGTATTTTACCTCTTTAATACGTATTTAGATGATGAGGTGATGGGTGTAGACATACACGTGTAACTCCAGGTATATGATAGGCCGTGTGCAAAAAAATTGTTTGCGAAATGTTGTAATCGTGTTTTCACTGGTATGTGCTTGTTGAGCAAAGCGTATCAGGCTACTGAAACTGGAGTGCCGTGTGCAAAAACCATTTATGTAGGAGGCGCTCGGTCCATTTAGCTGGATAACAAAAAATCATGTCATTGTCGTCAGCTGAATTAAACTGGAGATTACAACAGATTATTCTTGCTATCAGGAGTTTTTTTTTGAATAACAGTGCAATGTGCATAAAAATGCATAGCAAGCAGCACGTGCAAATCGCATGTCGTGACTTATTCAGATTCAGTCTGTAAATTATCCATTCAGATTTAGGAATAAGAATGAGGAAAATACGACCAAATCAACACATTTTATATGAATGTCCCTGATTGTGCCATTGAATCGAAAATTCTTTTTAAATGTCTATTCCTGTGCATATTTATGCAAAATTTACAAAATGAAGCTGGATTGTTCCAGTGAAATATAAATCAGGAGGCCATCGCCCATCGCAGGTTGGAAATTACAAAATCTGGCTTGATCCTTTTCAGTTATTTCTCGGTTTTTTATTGCACCATCATTGTTCAGATTATTATGAAAATATAACATGTAACAATACATATATTTGACTGGTATCTAATAAGTTGTGTTCTGAGCACAGGATTGAGCAAAAGTAGCCGCAGGGAGGACTGGGGGAGTCACTCCAATTTGCTCAATAGTGAAATAATGATACGATTTCCCTACACGTTAATAACGGAATAAGTGCAAAAAATCCAGACAGATTAATGCTCGCGAATTTTTTAATGCAACTAATCATTGCAACATGCTCAAAAACCAAAATCTTATCACCTCTCATCGCCATCATCACGTATAGCATTGAACGCTGACAGCACAATAGTGGGAAAGAGCAGTTACATATCATCACAATACTGAAGATGTGAGTGATCAAAGGTCTAAATTTTTATGATGCGATATATAGGTATGAAGTAAAGTACAAAATGCTTAATTGATGTTACCAGTTTCAAGAGAGGATTACTGCTGCTAGACTATTGCAAATTACAACTGACAAATGAGCAAAGGATGGTGAAAGTCACGACATGGATTTCTGCTAAAAAAAGTGTCTATAAATCTTAAATTGTGAAATTTGTTATTTTACAATTGTGTGATAGTGACAATGAGACCTAAACTTCTCAGTACAGTATGTCAGGTATATTGAAATTACTGTCTCCACTACTTAAATTATTAGCGATCCAAACGATCTGAATATTTCTGGTACGTTACGATTTTTGCCAGAAAAAAATGAAAAGCGAAATCGAACAAACTTTACCAAACATTTTAAAAATACAAACCACAAAAGTAAAAAAAAACAAGTATTTAGGCTCAATGTTCCTGCTTCTTCTTTTGAGTCCCACTTCTTAACCAGTCTCAACAATGAATGACATGAAATGGTTTTTCTCTTATTTTATTCTCTGCTAATATAATTTCATGTATCAGGAAACATGCATAAATATGGCAAAGCTAACATTCACAGGTGATTTCGATTTCATTCATCATAAAATGGCATTATGGCATTTTATGTAATATCTTATTTAAACAAAAGACATTATATAACGACAGCAAGCAGTTGTATAGCAAAACATTTTTCCTTGTCCGATACATAAGTAAATATAAATATTTCAACCTTTGTCATTTTTATTGCTGTAAAGTAAACCAATATTACTGTTAATACCGTATAAAGCTATTCATCACTATTTATATCGTGTAAATAGAATTCATCATTTTTCATATCATCAGCTCAAAATCCAGACAAACAAAAAACCACTCCTTTCCTTCCAGACAAAAATCATTTTAACTATGCAAATCTGCATCTTTACCGATAATGGCAATATGTGCCTCAATCTCAATCAACTCAAAGGCTCACAAAATACATTTTACGTAGTCAATAGAATATAACTATGCATGGATTATCTAATCTACGACAAAGACAAATACTTATTATTATGGACACAACTTTTGCATATTTTGACCTCTCCTATATGGTATGCATTTGAAATCCACCAATGCAATCCCACTTTGAGTAGTAGAATAGGTATTATAAATAAGTATACGGCTTAACTGACAAAATGAGCTAATAATGATAAGCTGAAAACACATTTTGGAGGAAATTTCAGTTTCATGTGATGCAACAGCATACGACATGACAGCAGCTTTCACTGCACGCAAAAGCATAATCCCCAACACTTCAAAATAAACTATTTCCGTCGCATATCGGTAGGTAAGTTCGAGTTGGGTTGGATGGAATATGTACATGCAAAATAATGTTATGCTGGGGTGGGGTATAGTAAGAAAGTATTTCTAATTCATCCGAAACTAGTACAGCTCCCTTTTCTAGACATTTTTTACTTGCTTTCAAACCATTTTTGGGGTAAACTGAAAAACATTCCAGATCAAGATCAATGCAATACTAATCCAATTGACAAAAACAAAAATCCGAATCTACTCAGGAGGATTGATGTTTGGAATAGATGTGTGAACGCCATCAAACGCCAAAATGTGGCTCGTCAAGGCGTAGTAGGTTAAGGCAGGTTTTCCTCCAGGAAAAATGCATGGAGCTTCAGTCTCAGAATCTGCTTTGTTGTGCCGTCGACGACGCGGGAATGCATTTCTTTTACAACAACGTCAAACGTTTGCTTGCATAATATTTGGACTTCATGTCATTTGGATCAACATGTGTGTTTGCCTTTGCTTTGTTTGCTGCAGTTGCAGTGCTGGTGCTGGCTGACTGACAATTGGTGATTGAGACGAGTATGTATTTGTTTTTAAATATCACCGGTTTCAGTTATAATTTGAATTGGTAGGGTAGAGTTTGGAGCTATCAGTTTGATTGTTAAACTCCAAATTAAAGTGTGTAGTTGTAACTTTAACTTTGGTTTATCTGAAGCTGGATGGGAATACTGTGATTTTTTGCCAGAAGCAGAAGAAGGAAGGAAGCAAAAAGTAAACTGTGATTGTCAATTGATTGTTGATTGCGTAAAAAAATGGCAGGCAAAGGAAGACAGTCGTACGGCCCTCGGGTAAGTAATAATTGAATAGGTAGTTAAATCGATAATGTTCAATTGTAAGCCAGCATTTAAAGTTTAAAATTGGTTAATTAAAATTATTTTGAGTTTAGAAGACGTTTGGAATCTTGTCCCCAACTTTTGCTTTTAATGTTGAATGAATTTGTAATTGTAATCTTCTGATGTTGAATGTCTGGTATTTTTTAATGTGGTTTCAGGGGCTGACTGCTTATCTAGTGGAAGTGCAGGACAGGGATGGAGTAACCACCGTCCCTGAGAAATTCTCATATCTGGTGAGGAAGTGCATTGAGGATAAGGTATGATTGATTATTTTTATTATTAAGTCATAAGTGTTTTGATAGTGTGATTAAATCACAACAGGCCTACTGATAATGTTTTTGTTTTTGTAGGTATTTTCAGAGAACCGCGACCATATAACCTTATGCCGAACGGATAATGCATCTTCCGAGATCCAGTTTGGAGCAGCCAGTTGGGAGGAGTTGAGGAAAGGATTGAAGTCATTGAACAGCACTGAAGTTGTGGGGGCGGAAAATCCAATCACTTGCCTTGATAAAATTGTCCATGCTATGATCCAGCAAACAAAGTGAGGAAGTTGAATTGAAAGCGATTAATTGTTTTTATTATGAGGTTGTCGCATTTTAGTTTTAAACGGACTCTTTTCTACCTTTTTAAACTACAGGGAGGATACTTATGAAGACAAGAAAATTCTGTTCTTCGCTGATTTGAGCTCGTACATTCTGGATAAAGATGAGCTGGAAAGGCTTGCAGATAAATTGGTCCTCAACGATATTTTTATTTCAGTGGTGTAAGCGCTTCAAGTTCAATCAGAGATAAAGTATTTGATATTTTGAATTAGTAGATCGGTTGTTAATTTTAATGACTTGATATGGTAATAATATGGCTGTTTATGTTTCTTTATAGGCTTCCCAACAAAGTCGCCATGAATGATTTACAGATGCAGAACTCCAAGTTATTGAAGCAAGTACTTAATGGGGAAAAATTCGTAAGTAGTAAATATTACAGTTTATATCTATATGTTCAGACAGCTATTAATCAATTGAATTCGTTGTCTTTCAGTATTACACAAACAGTTAATTGATTGGCTTTTATTTTTCTATGTATTTCTGTATTATAGGAAGAGATTTCTGCCATCAAAAGTTTAAACCAAGCAGAACGTCAGATTTTAAATACACAAACGAAGAAGCCTACTAGACCATCCCCGTGGAACTGTCCATTGGAAATCACGCCTAATATTATCATCAATGTCAGTGGGTTTGTATGCACCAGGAAGAATAAAGTAGGGGAAATGACTAGGGTTTTAATGAAGCAAGTGGAACCGGAAATCCGAACGTCTGCCCCAACGTCCTCCAACCAGCGCCAGTTGCCATCTACGTCGTCGGATAGTAACCTGACCGCTCCATCTGAAGCTGCATTGGAAAGGGTAGATAACCAAGATAAAAAGGTTGAAGTAGAAGTTGCGAAAAATGTCTTGGCAAAGGAACAGGTGTGGGTAGACAATGACGGAAATACGGTAGAAGAAGAGAATATCGGCAAGGCCTATTACTTCGGAGAGAAGTTGGTTCAATTCAATGGTATGGACAATAATAAATATAACTTGCCAGATCGTTAACAGCCGTATATTTAACATGGCATTAGTGTCTGTTATTTGTTATGTATGTTGTTATTTGCATCGTTCATAGATTTGGAACGCGAAGAAGGCTACAAAACCGGTGAAAAATGTTTCAAATTGCTGCTCTTCTGTCCTCCTGAAAACATTAATCCTGCATTTCTCACTGGGGATGGAACAACACTATTCTACCCCAAGAAGGACGATCCAGTAAGTGGAATTAACTTTTTGACTAAAATACCGTCAAGCTGTGCAATCGTAGCAGTGTAGCTGTTGATAAGTATTGATTAGATAGATTTATGCAATGTGATAAATTTCTTTTAGAGAGCCGAAGTAATGTTTAGAGCGTTAATGAATGCTATGATCAACACC
>JAQGAI010002987.1:0-11397 GCA_034696905.1 Lepidocyrtus violaceus
GGCGTTAACCCCTCTGGGGTAAGATAAAAAAGGAGAAGACGATTGTAAAATAATCACTACAGTACCATGCAAATTAAAATCCTCCAATGTGATCCTTATGCAAATTAACTTACCCTTGATATTCCTTCAGCCTGTGCATCTGATCTTCCAATGAGCCCTGCAGTCCCATCCCGATCGCGGTGACAGCGTCCATCTGTCGCTCGATCCAGGGTCCCACTTGATTTGCCTTTTCAGCGAATTGCCTTCTGAGCATTTCATTGTCTAAAAAAATCACAAAAAAATCATTAGCCAAGATTGTCACATGAGCCATTTCTTATTCATAATTTATTTTTTTTGCTGATTTGTCATTTCGTACTTTGTTGTTTCCTGAATTCATTCTGGAGAGTGCCATCCCGCTGAGGAACGAGCTGTCTGACATCCGCCCACTTCTTGGTGAGGACCTGCAAAAATAAATCCAACATTAATTAACTAATATTCTGACTTTGACACAAGTTGAATTATTATTATTAGTTAGTAAGCATCCGGAAGAGAAAGCATTTATTTTTTTACTTTTGCCTTAATTTTCATACTGTAGACTACATAAAGCTGTAAAAAAATAGAGAAAGCAAAGCATACACTTTTTTACAAGGATTTTTGCTCATTGCGCGTAAAAATAACTTTTTTTTGGTCTACCTGAAGTTGCACCTCCATTTCCTCTTTCAACTATGGAGAGAGTAGCAGCATTGTTTTTTTTTAGAATAGTTTAAAGGTTAAGAGAAAACCACACACTTTGAAGAAAGTTTGGATTTTTATAGCAGTGAAGCATATTAGGTATTAGAAAAAAGATTTAGAGAAAGCTAAATAGGGATAAGACGAAAACTTTCTTTTTATGCAAATGACTTACACTGGCGGTGAGGGTGGTGTAGGGATTCTCCAGCCCTCCGGGCACCTGGTACTTCTGAGCAATGCTCTCCACCTCCTTGACAAGTGAAACGATTGCATTGTATTCTTTGTCTGCTTCGCCTAACGTTGCCTTGAACTGTGGGAATCAAGGGGATAAGCACATTAATTGATAAGCCTCATAAAATGCAAAGAAGTAAATAAATCCTCGATAAAGTGATGATAACCTACTTGATTGTGAGCATCGATCAATCCCTGAATCTCTTCGATAGTGTGAACAATAAACATGTCAACCAGGTCCTCGCTAGTTCCATCCAACCAGTTATTGAAGGGCTGTGAAAGAAATCAAGGGAAAATCCCAAAATGATGTCATAATCTTATAATTTAATTTTAATCCAACCACGCGGAAATGAATGATCTGAATTGTTCCATTCATAAAACTATTTTATTTTTTATTTATTTATTTTTTCTATTTATTTACCGCAGCTCGTTTAGCAAACTCAAGGTGCAAGGTGTCAATCTTTTCAAGGATCTTCTCAGTCTCATCCAACGCCTGCCTCCTCTTCTGGGTGAGGGAGCCCAGCCGGTCCCACTGATCACAAATTCGTTGGCATCTAATGTTCACCGAGTTGCTGTCATGATAGTCCAAGGCGCTATATAAAATGATAAGGAAAAAAAGAATCCAAAGCCATAAAAAATCACAATCGAATCAAATAAATAATCGATTCAGGGTTAGCCCAAGCCATTTTTCATTCCATTCATTTCCATCCTCGAAGGAATTAATTTCCTGGTAGGCAGATAAGCCCTCATAGGATCATCGCCAGTCATACAGTCATAGCCGGATATAAACTGAGGTGGAATGGGCTATGATGATTTCAAAAAGAGTGTTCCTGTTATAGTCTTACTTAAGTTCATGGGCAATAGCCGCAATCTGTTCCACACGGTCTTGGTGAGCGGCCAAGTCGGACTCGAATGCCTCGTGCTTCTTCTTCAGCGCTTTGAGCTCATTGAGTTTGCAATGACGGAAGTCTTGACTCTGCAGCATTTCCTCCTTTCCCTTGGTCCACTCCTCGTGGATATCTGCCTTATGCTTGAACTTTTGAGCCAAATGCTCCAACCTCTCCAATCTGTTGAGTTAAAAAAAACAAGTTGAGTTGAGAACAAGAAGAAAAATATATTGCCTGTCAATGCATTCATTCGTCGAGTCTTGCATGCAATGTAACTTAAGTTGCTTCTTTCACGTAATATTTTTAGAGCTCACCTCATCATCTCTGCCAACAGCCATTCCTCAAATGCCTTCTCCGAAGTTTCCAAACCTTTCCAGGCGTTAGCAATGTCCTGATCAAATCAAATAGCATGTTTTTCTCCATTGATGATTTTTTTTAAATTGAAAATTATATATTTTTTTAAATCGAAATCTGTGAATCTCCTGCTTACCGAAACCATCTTCCCTTCCGTCGGCATATAGGCGGGTCTGTTGGAAAGCCGGAGCTTGGTCTGGAGCGTGTTGAAGTTGGTCTCCAACTTGGCCTTCTGCTCCACCCTTGGCGGCTTGTGAGTCCTCCTGTAAGTACGGTACTCTTCCAGTTTCTTCTGGACGTTGGCGAGCGAGTTGTCGGTTTGACGGTTGGCGAGCCAAGGCATCGTCCGTCTGATCCATTCCAGAAGCTGAAGAATAAGAAAAAAATTCCATAGGTCATGTCATTCATTCCTTAGTAAAAAAAAAGTGAAAGCATTTTATTTTGTTTTTTGCTTTCTCCTTACATCACTGGCGAGTCTCTCGTATTCCTCCATGAGCCGTTCATTTTCCTGGTTCACCTTCAGCACTTTACAGATGCGGTTTGCAGCTGTTTCAGCCTATTTTTAAAGAGAAAGCAAGTTAGCATTTATTTGTGAACTTTCTCCGAGAAAAAGTTTTGCAAAAACAAAAAAAAAACAGGAAACAGCATTTTTTGTTGTTGTATTTTTAGTTTTAAAACAACTAGAAAATCAAGCAAAATGTTAGTTTTTAGGATAACAATCAATCCAATACCTTCTGAGCACCGGAGAAACAATGGTAATAGGAGGAAACGTAAGTCATGACTGCCCTCTCATCAGGCATGGCAGTGCTTGCCATATCTGTTAATTAGAATTAATCATGCGCAACAAATTGAAATCGGGAGTACAAACATTAATGTTAATTCAATTATGATTACAATTAAAATCCAAAGCAAATCCACTCTTAAAAACACGATTGTCAAAAAAATTTCATTTCATCAAAACCGGAAGTCGGAGAAAGTCCTTTTTAAAAATAAACTCGAAGAGAAAGTATTGCAGTTTTTTGTAATTGTCATCATTGTATTATTCATTGTCTTGTCCTTGTCATTTTAGAAAGTGAAAGCCACACCGCAACGCATTAACAAAGGCCAACTCCAAATCCAATTCAAACCGGGCAAACTGGTCAATCCAAGCCAAAACCTGATTATTTTTCCTTTGCTTTACCTGTTGGGCACCCTGGAAAGCGTGATAGTAGCATGACACGTAGGTCATGATAGCGCGTTCATCTGGCTTGGGTGTGTTGATTAAATCTATACACAGCAGCAGCAGCAGTTTTTTGTTTTATTTTAAAAATAATTAAAATAAATTAATCATAGAGTATCCTAATCCTCGTTACATAAGTCAGGAGTCACATTGAGTAATTAGCATATTTATAAGTTCAGCTCGGTGTGTGTTCGGTCATAATATTTAAAAAAAAACTTCCCAAAAACGATGTCTTTCATATCATTACTTAGGTCAATGGGTCTCTAAATTAACTGGTAAAGAATGTGGATGTATTTGATTTATTAGTGCGCTTTTACCTTCAGCGTCAAGCATCCGAGGAATATCCAGATATTTCTCGGCGATGTCGAAGGCAGTGTTCAGATTCTCCAGTGGGTTGTCCTACAAAAAAAAATTAGGTCATGTTGAATTTATAATTGCTAAATGAGTAGAGCTGAGAATTTGGCGGAGAAAATGTTTTGACTCGGGCTTTTTTATTGTACCTTGGAAAGCTTATGGTAGTCAATAAGGTCCGGACGATGTCGGTGAATAAGAGCGCAGAATGCCAGACCATCCTTGAAACTAAAAGTAATGAAAATAAATAATGAATGAGATAATTAGTCGGCTAATCAATCACTGAAGAATGACGTTGATGCGATAATTGGGTGAAAGTTGAAGGTTTTTTGTTCGTTTGTTTTTTGGGAAACGGCCGAACCTGAGATGGAAGTTTTGAACATTGACATTTTTGTACGGGGCAGTCTTTCTCTGGCACCACAGCAGCAGCCCTTCTTTGGCAGTCATCTCCTCGACGGAAATGTCCTGAATGGCAAAACGAAGAATAATTGTCCAGATCATGCCAAGTGTCATCTTCAGGTTGCCGTCAACGATTTCTGTAGAAAAAAACAACGAAGAGAAAGCACATGAGTTTAAGCTTTAGAATGGAAGGAAGATGGATGATGTGATTTGATGATGGATGGAGTGTACTGACCCTCAGCACCAATGGAAACCAGCTTGACGCCTTTGCTCGCGATGTAGTCCAACGCTTTGTTGACATTGGCGATCTTGTGGAATCTCATCTTGCCCCTGTCAGGCTTTGGCAGTGTCTCTCCCGAAATGACCTCCAACAGCAGCATGAGCTTCAGCCCGTTCCGGAAGTCCTCCTCGATGTTGTCGATCCCGGTCCCGGCCTTCCGGAGGTGGGAGTTGCACCAGGCGGTGAAAGTCTAAAATAATTAACAACACCAAAAAAAAAAGTCTATTAACTCGAGCCATTTTTTATACTTTTAATCAAATTCAATCCACTTCATTTTTCTTGAGTTTGTTTTTATGATCAAATAAATCGACATGCCACTTTCACTTAAATCGAGAGCAGAACAATATTTTAAATTGGAAAACCAATTTACACATTGCATCGCCATCAACATTATCATAATCATAAACCGAGCAAAGGCTCGACGCGAATTTGCATAAAGCGCTGCTCCTTCCTGCAGTAAATAGGGCCATCCAGCGTCGTAAATAGAAAACGGAAATGAGACGGACCATCTGAAACCCATATTTCATCCGCCAACTCAAATACTGTACGTAGGTACCTTTCTCTCTTGTACACAAGTAAAAGTGTTCCTTGTTGCGTTAAATTTTCCGCACTGATGTGATGTGGTGATATGATATGATTATGAGATGATATGAGACGATACGATCGCATCATGTAATTGAAGTTCATCCGAATACAATTTTTGTCTTGCTCCTTTCACCGACGAAATCGGAGAGTCTGCCAAGTAGTCTCAAAACAAAACCGAAACAGACTACAGAAAGCGTACTTTTAGTATGGATATCCATTTTATGGAGGGGATCATCCCTGCAAACCGCATTTTGGACCCTACAATCTAAAATCTAAACCCAAAGCAGAATCACCCTGACTAAATTAAATAAATTAAATATTTAGAATTATTAACGGTTTGGTTCCATTAATGAATCTGCATGATATTATGTCAAGAAATTCTTCCCGTCTATTTTGATGGCGTGATGATTAACTAACCGTAAGTACTCCTTTTTGATTTTCAGGTTTGATTTTTAGCTAAATGATGATCTTTTGACGATTTGTTTGGGCAGAAAGGCTACATGAGAGTCTACATCTTCATCTTTCCCATATTTTAGTTGCTATTTACTTTTTCAATCAGTTTACCGTCATATTTCGTTGATGTTACTTTTCATGCTTATCCAGTCAATCAAAACTACCTGTTTATTTTAATGATATTGACAATGACCAAGATAGTAGTTTTTCTCCAATTTTTAATGTACAACTACAATCCGAAATCACTCGCAATCAACTACCTGTTTAACAACTTTTCTCTTGCTCAACTACTTAGCTTCTCAGATCGGAGTAAAACCATTCCAAACGTGAACAGGTAGGTACAAAGTAACAAAAGCCACGGGATAGCCGGATACAACTCAACCCAAGCAAACCTTCAACTATTATTGCCATTCCCAATTCCACACTGAAAGCAAGCAAACCTCCCATTTATCTCTTCAGATTCCAGGCAAGTCCTCCATAATCATATTGATATGATGACTATGATGATTCACGCACGCGAGATTAGGTAGGCACGATAGACCTAGACCAGACTACACCTATTCTCTTTTCCTCTAAAAACCCAATACATATAAAAATGTGCAAATATCATCCCTTCCTGTTTTGCGTTTTGTCTACAATGTATTTTCAACGGTGATATCATCATTTTCTTTCCCCTCCTCTCGGTTTTCTAAAATTGTGAGTAAAATAATATATTTTCTTTCTGATCCTGTCTCGTGTTGCCTTCTTTTTCTACTCCACCGTGACACCGCCACTCATAAGGACGTCATCACAGTCATCCCATCACCATTTAGCTCATATTCATATTCATAGCATCCCCTCTGCCGTTACTAACTTTACATGTCGAGTCCATCCTATTCTATTCTAGCCAACTTCAAGGGGGCGTATGCATTTATGTACGTACAATGGACTAAAAAGGGTTGATATTGATAAGGCTGAGCATGACCGCCAATTAACATCCGATGCAGAAAAAAAATGGTACGATACAACAACTGACGACATCCTTTTCGTTTACCTAGTTAATCCTCATTATTACCCCTCAGTACTCACATCAGCAAAATATTGCATAACAATGCCAATTACTACTCTCGAGCCATATTATTCCTCTAAGAATTAAATCCGTAATCCACGATAAAGATTTTTTTATTTCTCGGGAGGATGTTTGTAAACCTGCTGCATTTATTTTTCTCGCTGTGAAAAAGGAACGGTTTTATGTTGTTATGTTATGTTATGTCTGCTCCTTTTTCCATCCATACCAAACCGACTTATCTTTCTCTCTCTCTCCTTTATAGTCAGTAGCGTTTTTTATTTTATAACTTGACTCAACAAAGTTCTTTTGCTTTTGCGAAAAAAAAACTAGTGATTTAAAAGTAGACACGGATGCACTACATATGTCCCCCATCAGCATCCATACTCCCATCCTCCCAACCAAGCCCCATCTCAGTCTCAGTCAGTTCTATAATGAATGCGTCTACACACCACACAACAGTCGTGCCCTGAGCTGAGTGAGTGGTTGCATGTAGAATTTTAAAAGAATGTTTAGTTTTTTAAAGGAAACTATACTACTATTGCTCTTCTGATCTGATTTAGAATGTAAGAGAAAAAAAATCATTCAAAAAATATATATATTTAAGCCCGACGGAACTCTCTTCAGTCTTCGTCGTAAAGACAGATATACAGCTGCCCCTGATATTTCTGGCATGGAAAAAAAGAAAAAGAAAACACCCACGGGAGAAACTGTGCTAACGATAGTTTCGCCCAAGAAGAAGGCTAATTCAGAAAAAGATTTTTTTCTTCTTTCCCTATTCACTTTCTAAATTTATCCACCCGTGCAAAAAAAGCATCCCCACCAGAGTCATTTATAGAGAGCATCGATGATAGAATGGGAATAGGATATATAGCCATAGTGATAGTCGTGATGATGATGTTTGTACAGACCGGACGAATTGGAGATGACGACGATATCATAACAAGGCTGATGCACAATTTTCTTCAGTAAAGCAGTTTCATTTCATATCGTAAACTGTACACGTAACTGTGAGAGAGTGTGTAGATTTTTTTTTTCTTGAAGGAGGCAGTCATCTTGTTTTTGAATGTGTTTTGGATGTGTTGGGGAAATTGCATTTTTAGTCTGCCATCTGCTTTCACTTCCTCCCCATTTTCCAAAGGATTGGGGACTGTACTTGATTTCATAAAGTAGTCATCATCTCTCTCCCAGCCCATCACATCATCATATCATGAGAGAGTATACATACGCCTTCTTTTTTTTAAGTAAAAACAAATAACTATAATCTCTTGGGGTAAATGGTGGAAGGTGAGTCATAACTTTGCTATGTGTAATGTGTAGAAAGCAGTGGAAGTAGAGGTTTGTTTGCGTACACAGCAAGCCACCACCTCCGGATTCTGATTCTACTCAGGAAGAGGACATTTGGCATTATTACATCATTGGAAAAAAGATCACACTTTTTTCTTCCCATGTGGATTCAAATAAAAAATAATTAGCACCTTTAGGCGCAAAATGTGGGAAGATTTTTTAAATGAATTTATCGCTTGATTTCAAGTTTGGATTTGCATATGGGATCTCAAGTAGGTGTTTACAATGGGCGACTTCCTGATTAGATCAGAGCACATCCGGATTGAATTTGTAATCAATCAACATACTTTTCTAAGGGAAGGTTCTTCTTCCAAAATTTATAATATTTTCATATATTATTATATGATATATGGTCCATGCTTCAATGATGCATTTCAAATTTTTTGACTTTGGTAATTTCAAGATTCCATAGACATTAACCATGTCATATTTCGGAATATAGGTATGACTGGTTATAATTTCCCAATCCTTCACAATACATTAACCACTTTACTTTATTAACATTTTTACGATGAGCATTGATGATGATATTGATGTTACTATATCTATATCCATATTACAGCATGCAGTCATATAGTGACTGTTTTTTATGACCCTGGCCTACATTTCAAATGACACATTTCTAAACGTACGTACGAGAGAAAAAACTCATTAGCATTTTGCAAGTCTATGATGATTATTGATTATGGATGGATGGATGGTTGGTTGGGAAAAGTAGGGAAAATACACATTGCCTATGATGCCTGGCCTACACATACATAATATCCGCTTCGTCTGTGGTGGTGATATATTCTTTTTCCTCTGAAAAGTTTAACACGTAGGTTGAAGGTTGTAAAGATACTAGAGATTTTACATGGTTAGGCTGTTATCATTATCGGAGAAAAATTGTGAACTTTTCACAGTGGAGGAGAAAATCAGTGACGAAAAAGATGATGATCAGGAGACTGATGAGTAGATCCGTACTCTGTAACTTACAGATAGATAGGTATGTGTACATATTGCATTGCTCTGTTTTTAGAAGAACTATTTCAGAAGATTTCGGAAGAAGTGAGCACTAGTGCAGTTAACAAATTGGTTGGAGCACATTTAAGTGAGTCGAGCAGTTTAAATTTCATCAGCAAACAAGACCAGAAAGTCACCTGACGGTCTCGAGTTTTTGAATGAGCTATGATGATTCCCTTACGACGCGAGAACTAACGCGAGAGATATGTTCCGTCGTGTTGTAAAGTTTCCTCAAATAAATGTAAAAACTACTCAATTTTCTACTCTTCTGCTACAGTTCAGCCAAGTCAAACCTGTCGATAACCGATGAATCGGGAAAAGTCTTTATTTTTTTTGCTAATAATATTGGACAGGATGGGATATGGATGGAGAAAATTGAAAGCATTGCAAAAATTATGTTTATTAAGCAGATGCAAATTAGAATGATCTGCTTACACTTGACCTTCACTTTCCTCTTATGTAGTATGTCTGATGATGTGTGAGACAACCCTCGAGAGAATTAACGAAAATTTTAAATTCAAGAAGAAGAAAAAAAAATAACAAAGTGCTATCGGATCAGATCGGATCATGATGAAAATTAATATCCAACCAAAGCAGCTTTAGCTTGACTTATGTCATGACTTGGGCTAAACTAGACTCGACCATACTTCATATCATATCATATCAGCGCTCGTTCATACAAAAAATACGATCCGACCGGATCAGATCTTTTAAAAAATATCGTAAAGCACGCGAAAAGGAAAACTTTTTCCTCTAAAAAAGTAGGTACCCACCTGATTTTTGCTAATTTATATCTGTGCTTGTTTGTAACAGCGGAGGAAAATCAAGCTAGCGCAGCGCCTTGCTATTGTTTTGTCCGCTTTACAGTTTGACATGACATGGCTTGATATAAAGAACGAAATCTGAAACAAGAGCGAAAATCCGAGTCTTCAAACAATGCTTGCTCAGATTATGATGATGATGGCGATGGCAGTTGACTTGACTTGAGCGGATTATTATGATTATTATTATTTTATATTTTTTCCCTCCTCTCCCTCCATCTTTCTTAAATAATGAGCTCCTCTTGTTTGTTGCACGACATGATCACGAATTTTAATTCAACAGCCTTTTCGGGGTTTGCAAAAAAAAGTCGTGCTCTTTTGAACATGATACGCTTTTAGGCTAAAGAGTCGAATAAATTTTCGCACTTTATCAATCCCCCCCATTTATGCACACGAACATGAGAAGAACTGGCGGTGTATGTATGTCGATGAATGAAAAATTACACCAAGCTATATACAGACATAATATGGCTTCATGGGATGGGATCGGTAAAAAAATGTCAAGCCAAAGTCAAGTCAACAGAGCTCAAGCTCTGTATTATATTACGTATGCGCATATTTTCTTTAATAATATGATTATCATAAAAAAAATTCGTGAACAATCACGAGCCGGATAACAACATCAACTACAAGACCATACCCATATCCTTAAAAAAAAGAAAATTCGCTATGCTTGAATCCAATCCAATCATTGCTAATTTTATTATTATTATTATTAGCCCCGGTAATAATTTTACGAGATGAAAAATATAAAATTTGTTCCTTGCTAAAAACTCATCTGATCTCATGGCTCATGCATAATACTCTTCCCGATGTGATGTTGATATGACTGTTTTTCAAAAAAAAAATATTATTTTCACACCTTTTCCCCTTGTCCTTCCCATTAAGGAGCGCAAAAAGTTCAATGAAAATTCCTTCTCAAACAACAGGTGAAATCCTAGAAGACTCTTTGATAAAAATAAACGATTCTTTTTCTTTTGAAAGTGAAGTAAGTAGAGAAGGTATTGTGTTCTCTCATTTACTTATCTTCTTCTTATTGCTTCGCAATTCGCATCAAGTGAAAATATTTCAGTTTCACTTTACTGAACATATCACAATACAAACAATTTCATTTCATACAATGTCTATCTTCCTCCTTCCTCCTCCACTCCACTTGATTCCACTGACTGTAAAAATAGAAACTAGATCATCCGCATTTCGTTTTCATTCTTTTTGAAATTCCAACAACCGCTCCCTCCCTCCCCCTTTTTTTGTTATGAGTTATAGGTGAGGGCTCGTGTCACACAACTTGAAATTGACAAAACAAAAGTACGGAAAACACGCCTACACTACTCCTCCGTGTTTTTTTTCTGCAGAAGAGCTCTTTTTGTCAGTTAAAGCTACTTACAGCTCTTCTCATTCCTACGAAGAGTTTCGAGATGGATTTTCTATTTTCTTTGAAAACATCAAGAATCAAGAGCCGCTCTGAAGAATGGAATAAGCCGTACTTAACGCATTTTTGATGACCTCACGTTTTATTCATTCGCAACAGCAAAAAAAGAGAATTCTCAAGATGACGACTTTGTACATATATGTATGTGCTTGTGTGAGAGACTTTGTAAGTACAAGAAAAACAAAATGTTTTTCTTCTTTGGTTTTGGGGAGGTGGTCCAAGAAAGCCCCATTGAGATTACATGGCATAGCATATTATATATTATTTATATATTTTTTTTTAC
>JAQGAI010002988.1:0-11397 GCA_034696905.1 Lepidocyrtus violaceus
AAGATATGGTCCATAGCTATCTATTGTCGAAATCAGAATTGAAAAATTCGCAGCCGTTCTCGAGATATCCTGCGGACGGACGGACGGACGGACAGACGGACCGACAGACAGACAGACTGACCAGACATTCTTAATATCTTGCAAAGCTACGCTGCAAGATAATAAGTCACTTCTAAACAATTTCTCAAGTTAATTTTAGACCACCCACGCTGCTCCTATTTTCCTATTCATATACGTTGCACATGGTTTTGGTATCCATTTCAAAACAGTAGCCCAGTAACATCATACAAAATATAACATGGAAACTATTTAAATCAAATTACGGAAATAGCCCAGTTAGTTAACTAAATCCGAAACAGTCCTTTAACCCCCGAGAGGCATGACAAGGTCTAAGAATTTATTCATGCATATGTGATGTGCTGTGCATAGTGACTGGCATTGCACATGGATGGATGTGACGTGAACCGAAGGAAGAAAACCCCAAGAAGCTACATTGACCTTGTAGGAAACGATTAAAGTACCTATACTTATGTATGACATTTGGCATGCTACTCATGAAGTCCCATGAATATTTTGCTGGAAATTATAAAGTGCAAACTTTACACTTGTTACTATCTGGAATTTTTCCAAAAATAGACTTTTTCATAACACAACTTGCACTGACGTTTTTAGGATGACGATGATTTTATAACTGAAAGGATTTAATTGAACATCAAATACCTAATGAAATTTCGTTCTTCCTTTTAATTATATACCCAGTACAATCACGCAAGTAGCAGAGCTACCGTGCTAAACCATGAGTGAAAAATACTCCAAAGCTATTTTTAATTACGATAGCCATACATTATCTCATTTTGACTAATTAGAATTTAGGGAAATTGCCATCATTTAGAGTAAGAGAAATTCTCCCTCACGTTTACATTACATCAACTTTGGAAAACACGTGTTCATTACGGTTGGTCTCGAGCTCCATGTTCTTCCATCTCTGGAATCTCTTATAAGCAAAAAAATGGAGGTAACATACCTACCTATACATACATGCATACTCAAACGTGCTTTCACTAATTAGGGAAAAAGAAAAGTTGCTAATAATAATACGCCAACCATTTGCTATTATTAATTATTATTACCTTTTCTTATAGCTTAAAACACACAACCCAGCCCACCTTATTTTCTTCTTTCCTTCCTGCTTATGAAAGTTTAGATCAGTAGATAGTAGATGACTAACTCTGGCTCTCGTCTACCGTTATTGAATCATACAGTGTTTACCTACGTACTCAGATTTCATACAGCTTTTCTCTTTCGTTATATCACACAAGTTACAAATAATTATTAGCGAACCTTTTGGATTTTATTAGCGCAATTAAAAAATGCTGAATTCACCTTGATATTCCTATTTATACTTAGTATTTCCGTTGTTTACTTAAAGTAACTGTCTGTAAACTTTTCTGACTGATTTCTAATCCTTTAATGTCCGGAAGCAGCTCAAAAGATTAGAAAATTGCAAACTTGCGGTTCAAAAGATGCTATTGTAGTTTCTAGCTTCTTATGAAGAAGCATAATTGCAATTCTAAAATTGACATGTCACAAAAAACGCTTTCTTGAGGTATGCATGTCTTTTAAATTCCTAGTTGATTATCAACTTTACATTTGCTGAGAGCATTCATAAGTTAATTCACATACCGATGGCAATGGTACCGTAAAATACAAATGCACAAGTTACTTCCGATGCGATTTAAACCCTTACCTAACCCCAATCCACCGTTATACAGTAGCTTATTCTAGCGATGACAATTTTCATCCTGTTTTTCAAACAGAATATTGATTTACCGTATCTGACCCTATCATAATACTTCCCTCATCAATGTCAACATGAAAAGAAAATATCCTTCCGTGAATAACTGCAACAATAAGTTTTACAAATAGGGAGCGTACATATGGACGTTATTTTTGAGTTGAGTGGATTCCTGGGAATGCATTTAAGGCAAAGCAATATGAGAAGAAAAACTTAATATGAAATATCTTATCATTTTTTCTCCACTGCAAATTGCATCAGGCATCCGCATTCATTTTCTTTTGATGGAAGAAAGAATGACAGCTTAATTGTTTTCTTCGTACTTCTTTTCAGATACTCGCATGCCATTATTATGACTGCTGCGTGCCGTGCATGCCATATAAAAGGTGTACGATACCGCACAGGAAGGCAAGTTCAAGTTTGTCTGATTATGATTACAGTAAGTCGAGGAGAGACAAAAGCGTCTTTTTTGCTGGCTACTAACAAGGGATTGTGATTGCAGCCCCATTCATTCAATTTGCAACAATACCTTGACCTCGTAAACCAACTTGTGTTGAGCTGGTTGAAACAAAAGCCGAGAAGCTGCATTTCATTCGATATCTTTTCCCCTGTCGTTATTTGTTGTAGTCGACAAGGAGCACACCAAGTGGGATCCCGCTCGTCAACCAAATAGTGTAAACTGATGCAGCAGCAGTATAACTTTGGCAGAGTTCAGAAATGAAAAACTTTTGTGAAAACGCCGACAATCAAGAAATAATGCGAATATGTATGTGTATTCCTTGTTTAAACATTACATACAAAAATTGTAGACAACAATAGGGCACCAAACTCCACTAAAGTACAAACACACGTCCGTACAAAAGTACAGTTAACTTGCCATAAACGTCATTAGCGTTCTGTAATGGATGTCATGTCGAAGCCAATTTATGTTCTGTAATTGTTAAGCATGTCTAAGATGGTAATGAATTGAGAAGATTAGCATGAGTGGAGTGGGGAAGTATTAAATTGAAAAATCTAAGCTAGTCAGTTATAAGCTGAAATAATGCATGCCTAACTAGATCCACTTCATTTTCATTTAAACTTCAGTCCTAACGACTTGATACTGCTGGTTTGACATTGATAAGCACTTTACAACCGAACAAAGTACTACTTAAACACTAAAAGAAAACTAGCTCAACTCAAACCGTTTTTTATGAGTAGAAAACGACATGACTTGCATTAGCAAAAAATGCGAAGAGTTTTAAAAGGATTTTCATAAAGACAAAAACTGAGTATTTTTATGCTCGATCTAAAAGAGATATGATTTGGTCAACTGCATCTCGATCCTTTCAGCTCGATTTCTAGTTTTCTTATTCTTCAAATCAGCTTCAGGGTTAAAACCTGCCAAACTCTATTCAAATTAGCTCCTTCCATACATAGAAAAAGTAATAAAAGCAAATGTCCAAATAAAGGAGCATGTTTATTTTAGTAAAATTCTAAACAGAATACAAAAATTATTAGCAAAGCAAAAGTACCTACGCATCATCCCAGAAGACGTTGTAAATCAATCATATTATTTTGAGTAAGCCAAATTGGCATTAGCCGAGAAGCAATAATGTAGCGATTTAAAAGGGGTTGGGCGGGACACGGCAATAATACCCATTGTCATTAGCGGCTAAAAGGTATCCGCATTTAGCCAAAGTAAATATTTGAGATTTGCCTTAAAAATTGAATAATTAAAGTATCCGTATTACATACCGGTTTTAAATCGCAGTGGATAATGTGCTCAGTCTTCAGAAGGGACAAACACTTTAGCAGCGATACTGCAAACTTCCTTATCAGTCCTGTGCTAAACCCTTGGTAGTGGTTCCTCCGAATCAGCTCATACAAGTTGAGGGACATCAGCTCGAACACGATACATAAATGATTGCGAAAGTAGAAAGAGGAGTACATCCTTATGACAGTGTTATCATGATCCCGTTTCCTCAAGTGCTCCAGGATTTTCACCTCCACCAGGGCCTGAGCATGGAACCGCTTCTTATTCCTAATGATTTTGATTGCAACTTGACTCTGAGTTTTATGGTCCGTTGCTCGGATGACTTGGCCGAACGAGCCTTTGCCAATGACTTCCAGGATTTCATAGCGATAGCCTATGTGATCTCTGGTAACTATAAAATACAAAAATAAAAAAATGTCATTATTTAAAGGTCTACTAAGTAATAAGTTAGTAAATGTAACTTTGCATCTAAAACAATCAAATACTTTCAAAATATATAAAACAGTGTAGGGATATTTATAGAAAGCTATTTCTACTCGAAGTTCAGTGGAATAACGTCATCATCGCTACCGACATACCATATCATTCCCCGTCAAATGCCCTTTTCGCTCCCTTATCATATCCTTTTTGCTCTTTTTGTTAGGTAATGCTAAAGCAATAAAAATATTTATATCCATATTCATCTTTAATTTGATTCTTCGTTGGAAGCCTACGATTATAACCATGCCTGCCTTGTTACCTCATCATCGTTTTTATCACCACTCATATCAGTATTTGACAAAGAGAAAAAAGCAGCAAATAAAATATCCCCACGATATCTAGCCAATATGCAGACTCAAGTTCTTTAACAATCACCATATTAGTAGCAGTTCCTACCTCTGGTTGGCGAATTTAACTTAATCCTAATTTTATCTTAAGAGATTCTCAGCCAAATGAGTCTCCCTTTCCATGATTGTCCCTCGTCACTTGACTTGGGCTTCATCCTCACTCACGACTTGCAACGATTAAAGAATAAGACAAGGCATTATTGCATTCAAGGACAGGTTTATCATCTGATCACAGCATTGCACTGCTTTTTTTACCAGCCAGCTTTTTTAAGCCTTTAACGCTTGAATCAACTCGCTGAGGCAGCGGCAGCTGCAGGGAGGAATTGAAACAAAACTTGTAGTTTTTTTTACACAAAAAAACTTTTTGACTCTTTGGCCGTGAATCCTTACTCAAAAGAATTTCTTCCTTTCTTTGTCCTAAACTGGAAACTAGTAAAGCTGAGAGTGTTTATCTGGCTACGAAAGTAATGATGCTATCGCGTCACAAGTCACAACACGATTCCTAATTGACATATTATTCTATCCTCAGATCTTATACAATGCTGACTTATTTCTAAGAAATACGTAGGTATGCTCCATTTGAAAAAATGCAATTGTTTGGATATATTTTTCTTCCATAAAAAGGAGAGAAAAATATAGCTCCATTTTGAAATGCATGATATAAAAATATAATTCAACTTGTTAAAAAAGTATATCAATAATGCATTGTCATGATTTTCGTCTTCAAATCATGTGAGTTCCATATCTAGATTTCCTTGTGAGCCTTTTTGTCCTGAAACTTATCATGATTACCCTTTTTTATTCTCTATCTTCAACTTTTAGCATTCTTTGCTCGAATTTTATGTTCTGGCTTTATTTCACTATCGCATGTCATTCCATTCGGTTCCGTCTCGGTCACAGACATCATCATAACGTATTAATAGCCACTTATGACATGACACTTAAACCTCTCTTTGTTGACTTGAGCTCCGACTCTTTTGAATTCTGAAGGACTCTAACTTAGCTAGGCTTTTGTTATCGTTACGAAACTTTTATAAAAAGTGAAACAACAATTTTGCCCCTCCGACGAGGAAAAAGCTGATACGAAACAGCGAAATGATCTTGTTCTCCAACTTTGTCATAACTAACATAACTTTCTTCAACGTATCTTCAGTTTCAGCCAGCCCTTTCAGTAAAATGAAAAGGTAGTCAAGTCAAAACTTCCTTATTTGTAAAGCCAAGAGTCAGTCAGTCAGAGAGATAGAACTTGGTTTCCTCCAATTTTACTATGGAACGATCATAAATATTCCCCATGA
This sequence comes from Lepidocyrtus violaceus, assembly GCA_034696905.1. Classification (NCBI taxonomy): domain Eukaryota; kingdom Metazoa; phylum Arthropoda; class Collembola; order Entomobryomorpha; family Entomobryidae; genus Lepidocyrtus; species Lepidocyrtus violaceus. The sequence goes on from JAQGAI010002988.1 coordinate 5,674, forward strand.
AGGGTTTTATTTCGCTTCTCTCTCCTGAGCATAAAAATACCAAAATAAATCTTTCTAAGGTAGACTACTCTTTTTTTAGGCATACGACCATGTTCCGGCTTTAGGAAAGATGTTTGAAAAAGACATTACAAGGTACTTCCAATTCCGATACCTCCATTAAGCAAATACATATATCCACGCAGTGCGGTACTTTTTCGCTGATTTACTGGTTACATTTGATTTTCCTCATCTACCCCTACGACAATACCTGGGATGAAAGTTAGCAACGACGGCGCTTACAGCTCAGTCAAGGCCATTTTGTTATCCTTTTTACATCACCATTTTCCCCCCATAAATACCTGGCCATTTTACAGTGCGATATTACATACATATACTGTACCTTGTGTATACCATATCCCAGTGGGGGACATCCTCTTTCGTGGGCTTGTGATTGGTATTTTTTCACAAGGTAAAAGAGACACATGGTTTGGTAGTAAGAATTACATTTGTATTTGCTTACTTAAAATAGGTATGCATGGGGTAATAGCACAATATTGGCTTTCAATTTAACAAAAAAATATGGTATTGATTTCTTTCTACTGAGGACCCGACAGCCGACACACAAAATATATAGCCTGACAATCTGACATGACATATAAATTTCTGATGTGGGCCAGTTATACTTTTTTTTTACTTTGGCAAACATCATTATCTCTATCCTTTTCTTTCACTTCCGAACAGTTGCTCCATTCATTGTACAAGATATTCCCTACTGATATGACTAACCAACCAGTGAGTAATCAAGGTACAGTAAGTAACAAATATTGGTGAAAATGAGTTGGGGACTGCCTGTGTAAACGTAGACAGAATGTTAGGTATTGCTTTTCCCAAAGAAAATATAAACCCAGACTAGACTTGGTATACAGTATATTACCTACCCACTTGGGTAAGCGTGCCTCATTTATGGTGGTAAAACTAATAGTTAGGGTAGGCTATGGACAAAATGGGTTTTCTCACAGGAGGGTAAACTATTTATCCTTCGATTGCCTTTTAACCTATTAGTACGTTCCCTTCCTTTTCCTCCGGTCTAAACTTACTTCCCCTCCTTGCAAAACGCTGTTGTGCGAAAATCAATGAGTTATTATGCACGAGCGGACACTCATGCTATTATTTCCTGGAAATGCAGTACAATGGAAAGGTTGGCAACATTTCATCGAAAGCATACACATATTACGCTAGTAAGTATTCCTATTCCTATGTAGGTGAGTAAACGATACAGGCGCCCATTTTAGGTTATGATATGGCTATCCGCTTATTTCCACAGGTAATGTAAGTTGTGCGGTAACTTAAGTTGGAATATTGAAAATAGACCTACTTATTCTCCCTTAATTAGGTTCTGTATTTCTCCCTCGGCTTTACTAACTGGGCTAGTAGTCCCTGCCCCTAATCAGCAAATTTTAATAGAAAATCGGTGAATCAGAATAGCACTATTTGCGATTTCATTGGGCTTAATTAAATTTAGATATGAGCTGCAAATTGCCAATAAATGTAAATAAGGTTGTTGTTAGTTTCTGTGCAGCTGAGCAATCAATGGAAATGTTTCCGCAAGAGAAAGTTTTCAATTAATTTCCAGCCTTATGTGATGTGTATTTTACTGATGTGGTTGGTCGGTCTGGTCGGACTTCATTATTACACCTACCTACCTACTCACTGCAATGTACGCACCAGAATATGTTGACAACATGGACCGTTACTTTTCCAATACTCTCGAACAAAGAATTAGGTAGACAGGAGTGAAAGTCGGATTTCCGTTTTCCCGTCCTGGAAAGTCTACAGTACGAGTTCAATCAGCCCAATTTGATTCCCATATACAGACACTCACAATTCACATTTTCCTCGTGACTGGATGGAAGCTCACGATCAGTTTCATCTTTTCATGAACTCTTTTGTACTTTAAAATCCCTACAAATAAGCCCACTTCCTGGAAAATTCTAACAATATGCCGTCCCAAAGAATGGAGAAGTAGGAGCAGTCTAATAATACTGCATTGGTACTAAAATTGCATCACATTTACTACAACCTAGTTTCCCCCCGATGAAGCCCCGGGAGCATATAGATAAAATCTTTACTGTTCCGTTTTACAACGGAACATGGCTACCTACTTGTCACTCTTTCAGGAAAACTAATACTTTCCAAGGGACAACGTACAGGGAAAGTGAAACAGTCATGTAATATTCCAAAACTCATAATACCACTCTGGAAATTAAGCTTTAGCCGTCACGTCCACGTCCATTTATCCAAACATGACAATGGAAGCTTAGGACTTTGAACTGTGAACTTTATTCTAATGAAATGAGAGCAAAGAAAAAATAAAATGACGATATAAATGGTGCATTATCGTGCAAAGTGAAAACTGTAGGAATGTTATTGTAGCAAAATACTCATTTCATTTCATTATATTAATACTTTTTTCCGTTCTAGCGCCGTTTCCAAACGTGCCAACACTACGCATCAGCATCACCCTCACATAAATACTTGTCGCATGTGATGTCACTGACACTGCAATGACTACTACAACTAAGTTACATTTCCAGCAAACACGAATGTTACCCAACGTGACAAACGAAAAATAACGCTGACGTCAGTTCCACCACCCCCCAATAACAAGGTGGAAGTATCGGGAAACTAGAGTATGATAATATACATAGTTTGCTACTGACAAAGGATTGGCTAAATTTAGCTTGTTTTTTAGGGCAAGACTCGTGTCCATCATACGGAATAACAGGATCACAGGGAAACCCTTCCCGGTTTATTGCTATCACTTTTACTTATTTTGGATCCTATTTCCCATTTCAATCATCGTTTTTTTTGTATCAAATAACTCCTTGGTCAAACTCTTATATAGTCCATTCTAATTTCCAATGCTGAAAACTGAACCGGTAAACAAATATTTTTCTTAGTTACAAAATAATCCATCCTGCTCCGAGTAACCTAGTTTGATCGACAATGAGTGGCATACCTGAAAAAAATGGATGCATTGACGTACCCCAACTAGATCATTATTTCATTATTATGGAGAAATTTTCAGAATTACAACTACGTAAAGAGGCGAAATATAATGCCAAGGGTAGCTGGCCCACTTTACCTTATTACCTATAGTTGGGACAAAGTAGCATGAGCCGCAAGGCGTAGCATGCCAAAATCTAGCAACACAGCTGATATAGCAAACCGCCGTGCTATAATCGGCGCCTGCTACGCCTTGCGGCTCACGCTATATTGTTTCCACCATACATGCATAAATGTTTATAGATTCTGACTACGTTCAAGAAAAAAATCAATAGCATTGTATAAAAATCAAGTAAATTTATAATTGTAATACACAAACAGGTAAATCCCATTTGATGCAGCGCTATGCTGTCATGATATCATATCATGTTTCAGCGTAAAGACGAACGCTTTTGGGGTAAAATTTATTTTTGAACCGTTAGAACTCGTTTTGTCAAAATAGAATGACGTAAGCGAGTCCACGTTTTACCTTTTGGTTTTTGTCATTGTTCTCTTCACTTTCATGTGCAGACAAGTTCGCGGGTTGAGGATATTTGAATTTTTGTGTTGTTTATGGTGCTTGATGGGTGGGTGGGGATGTGTGTGTGAGATTTGGGATTTTTTTGGCAGGTCTTTGTTCGGTGCTGGACAAGCGTATGAATAACCAATGCTGTTGAACTGGATGAGACGGATTTGTTCCATTAAAATTAAATTTAGTTAATCAAGTTGTTTAATTCATTCGTAGTATTAAAATTCATCAACATCAATTTTTTTTAACAATATTCCATGGTAACAGAAATCCTACATTTATATAAAAACAGTTACATTACATTGAAAAGTGAAATTCCTGAACTCAATAGTAAACACTCCGTCAAAAAAAAAATCACCCCCCCCCCACTTTACGAATAAACACAAATAATCAGATCAACAAGTCAGCATAAACCCTATTAATAGAGACCCTCTGCTTCACTCTAATAACAATCCAAATAATAACCATATCAACAGCATTCACACACAAAAAAATATTCAACAACTAAAAGATTTACATACATTCACACATAAAGTATGTTGCTGTTGTTATGACTAACATACAAAAAAAAACACGAACTATAATCCTCACCTGTAACAAAGTCAAAATCCCATCATATCATCCCCTAAAAATAATCCTCCACACAAAATGCTCATCATCATCATCCCCTTCTCTCACAAAAATCCTCTCACACATTCATGGCTTCATTACTCAGCACAACACAGGTAGCGCAAGGTTACTATACAGCTACACACAGAGATTTCACTTTTTCTTCATCATCATCCCTCACTGTTTTTACCTGTACACCCTCACACACAACAATACAATGTAAAGCTTTAAACTTGTAGCACAGACGCATACAACCGTCCCTTTGCTATGTACCTGTTGCTCCGCGCAACTATAAACGCTACAAGCACCTCACAAGAAATAACAAAATTCCCCTTCATTTTCAAGACGTATACGATTGTAACAATAAAACCTTTACATCTCTCTTAAACATGCACATCCTAACGAAACATTTTTTTACACACAAAAATCACTTTCATTATCAACCATACCTGTCCCTGCTGCTCCAAAAAAAGGACCACACCACCACTTCTTTGGAATTTTTTTTTGTACACAAATTCCAGCAGCAGCAGTATAAAGCATTCTCAAGGCTAAAAATTCCCTAATCTGATCGCATTCCAGATAGTGGATCACTTCATTCTTGATTTTTTTTTGGTCAGTTACAATCTTGTCAAGGAAGTGAATTGGATCAAGGGTGGAGTACAGATTAATTTCACCCCACTTTTTACGAATATTAATAATGAACTTGTAACAAAAAAAAAACACCAAAATGTTACTCATCATCCCCTTGACGATACTCCTGCTACTCCACTCCCCCCAACCAACATCCTCCTCTGACCAGTCCCAGCAGCACTACGGGCTCCTCATCGGAAAATTCAACGTCCATCACCATGGAGTCTCCGGCTCGGTATACGCCGTCAACAGGACGACACTGTTTATCAAAGACTTTAATTATGATGGGATGGGGAAGGACGCGTACTTCTGGGCGGGGTCGAGTGGGACTGTGCCTGGGCCGAATGGGTTCATCATCCCGGATCAGTATGGGAGGACCAATGTGCTGGGGAAGGCGGATAATCGGGACTTTACGTTGACGCTGCCGGATAGTAAAGTTATTAGTGAGATTAAGTGGATTAGTGTTTATGATTTGAGTCGATATGTGAGTTTATGCGATTTTTTTAAACTCTTGTTGGATTCGTTGCTATGGTGACAAATAGAGTATTTAACTATTGTAATTTTTTTTTTACAGGAAAACTATGGTGACGTGTATGTGGAAGAAAACTTTGAGCCGCCATCAACGCAGACGCTCCCTCCGCTGATATCCAAATCGGACGACTGCTCATCGGATCAGATCGAGCTGGTGGACACTAAAACGCTCAAGATCTACAGTTTGAACCTGAACGCGGCGGATGATATGGAGATCTACTTTGTGGTTGGGAAGGGGCATGTGCCGACGTTGAGGAGTGGGGCCAGTACTATCATACCGGATGAGAATGGATAGTTAGTTTGGAATATTTATATTGATTTGATTATTTAATCCACATGATTTATTTTGATTTACTTTATGTGCTAAATCCGTCATTTATGTTTGTAGCCTGGAACCCCTC
>JAQGAI010002989.1:0-11394 GCA_034696905.1 Lepidocyrtus violaceus
GTAAATATGTATCTTAAAATTGATATTATGATTTTTTTCAAAAAAAAAAGTTGACTAGATGTCAATCTATAGTTGAATTTCTCCGTTTAAAATTCTTCCCACCATCGTTTTCCCCAGCCAACCAGCTTTACATAAACTAGTAAAAGTGTTCGCAGTCGGAATGAAGATGAAGTGGAAGATATAGGTAAGGCCCCAACGGTAGTGGTGAAAGCGAGAAAAATTTAAAATGCTTTCTTCTTTCCATAACATAATTTCAGTTGTTAGTTCTTTCTTCCTTTCAATTTGAACTACGTATTTGTGTATGGAGTGGAGTGCGAATGAAAAATAAAAACAAAGCGCATTGTATTGTATTCAGATATAAAACTTGAAGTATTCTATAAACATGCACGAACGTTTCGAAAAACTCTTCCAAGTTCTTTCATCTTTTATGTAGATATATGCTAATCAGCTGGGAACTTGAGGAGGGAGGAAGAGAAAAGTGGGAGGAGACAAAGTAAAAGTATAAGAACGCATTCCTCCCTATGATCATCATCATCATCCATGTTCCTTTTAGCACGTTTTGGAATTCAGTGGAAGGAAGAAAGCTTCAATCCATTTAATATGCAGATTACAATGTAGAAGCTTTGTTGTTGGAAACTTCACTTTTTGTTACGAGAGAGTGAAGAAAAAGGACTCGCCAAGTTTCCATACTGTTTCTTACAAACTTTGCCTCTCGTTTATAAAAAATGCTGAAACACACTGCCTGATTCTCTAAACCTAAAAGTTTTCTTTGAGTCAGACTCATCATCACCATCAGCAGCATCATGAATAAGTATGAAGGAAGGGAAAAACGGCCCAGCTTTGTAGATTTTATGCATGAATTACTATTCCAGACACTTTTGATTCCTTTCACCAGAGTAAAGGGAAAACCAGCTAGTAGAATAACACTAGAAAATACGCAGCCATGTTGGCCGGCATGCATCATCATTTCCTAAATGAAAGGACTCTACTTGGTATTTTATCATGCCGGAAGCTCTTCAGGTCTTCCTCGGCTTAATCAAGAATTCAAAGGGTGTACAACCGTATGATTATAAAAATTCCCAGAGCGTCATGTCACTTATTTGCTAAATGGGATGATGAAAGGAAAGCTCCGTACTCATCCCATGTTTTACGAAAACTCCAGAAAACGGAGCATTTTACTCCCAAATATCAAATGTAGTTGAATAAATGTTCCAGCTAATTTCCCACCAGTGCAAAGAGACAGTATAATTTTTATAATAAAGGAAAATGAATGATTATATAGCCTGTTGAATTACAGGATAAAAAAGATGTACATACATATTGGATTAATAGACTTAAACAGTTTCAACGCGTGTGGCATCGGATATGATTCCCGGATGAATTGTATTTTTAAAGTAAATGCATTATACATACTTTCGAGTGAAATATGAAACTGAGTGAGCAACTTTCTTCCGATTCATCTATCGAGTCATATTCTACTCATCCTCCTACACTCAGTAAACCAGATGCGGGGATTATTTATCAAGCATTATTATTCCGGCTCCCCAAATTAGCTTTCATTTGCTAAAAATAACATGTGTAAAATACCAAATTCGAATAAAAACGATTCATATATCTTTGTACAAAGCAAAGTAATGACAATGAGAGCTATCACAAATCGAATGAAAAGTAAAAGTGTGAAGGATCCACCACCTCCATTGCCACATCAACATCACCAGCAGCAACTTCCAGTAGTGTAGGGCCGTCACTGCCGCTTTTTCTCCACCATCATCATTGATACTGATTAAATCTGTCTGTGTGGGCTGGTTTGATCGTCGCCTGGTAAGTGATGCCTGAAACGCTTTTTCCCTCTTTCATTGGGACTAATAAATGTAATGTACACTACAAAAAAAGGAACTAAATATATTTTCATTTCAACTTGTATGCTTCTATTTCTATATATGTTTATATGGATGGATGACAAGTTAGTTAACATGTGTGACTGCTACAGAGTTAGTGAAAATGTAATGGAGAAGGAAATGAAATGCTGCGTCAGTTCATATTATTATTTCATTTGTTTCTTATACAAGACAGATACACAAAATCGAGCTGAGAGTGAGGCCGAGGTGGGGATGATGATGATGACGATGGTGGTCGTGGTCTCTGCTGCTGTATCACTCGACTCTCCTCATATTAGACAAATATAAATGGAATCGAATCCGAAAAAAAATCCAAGCAAAGAGCAGCAAAACTCTAGGAAAGGAAAAGGGACTAAAGGCGCATTTCCCCTCAAACAAAAATTGTTGATGTGATGGAAAGAGCAAGTTCAAGTGGTCCATCTGACTCTAATTCAATTTTAAGTGTGCTTCCTTTATGGCTTTCTGAAAGGAGAAGGGAAGAGGGAACATGTTTTTGACAACTCTAGGATTTCATATTAGAACAGAACATTGCGTTGCCAGTAGCTGAGTTTCATATGCTTATGCTTGTTGAGAATTTTCTCATGTGAGAAATAAAATGATGACAAGGAGCTCTTTGGTTGGGTGTGAAAACTAATAATATAAACTATGAGAAATTGCCCTCCCACACCGATCCTCAATGGGGAAGGAAAATGTGGGAGTGAGCAAATCTTATTAAGATCACTTCATGTATTACTTGCATTTTAAGTAGTCTAGTAAGTGATAATAATGAACAAAAGTACTCCCCCTTTTTCATACAAATTCAAATCTGGTAGTTTGGAATAATTAGATTATTAACATACTGAATGCAGAAATGTTCACTATGCCCCAGTAATGAATTTGAGCTTTATATTGCAAGCGGAATGTTCCTGAGTGGGTGAAAGCAAATGACAGTTAACTCAATCCACAATATTCACATCATCTTCTCAAAACATTCTTCGTCCATCCTTTGAAAAACAAACCCAGACAAAAGCTAATTTTTAATTTCTTTACCAAAAATATCGAAAAAAATTTTAGATCGGAGGGATGGAATGCGTATCGAATAAAAAATTTAAGAATCTCCTCATCTCAATCATTGTCGTCGTCACATGGTCGCGCATGCATTGGATTGGAGGAATCCGCGTCATTCCGTCACTCACCATCTTGATAACAACTCTGTATGTAATTTGTAAAAAAAAGTAATTGTTCTTTATCGTGTCTCCTACTCTATCAAGTCTACAGCTCAGATGAATTATATGGATGGATTTGTACCGTCACTCATTCATATCTGTAACCAGTGATAAAAAATGTTTTAAAACACAAATAGTATTAAAGCCTCAGACAAATTACGATAAAAATGGTTTTTAAAAGGGAGGACTATTATCTTTTCAAAAAATCCTTGGCAAGATGGACAATAATGATAATTATGATCATTGTTGTTGGTATTTTTTTTAGTGAAGTCGCCTGCTTACTTTACTCTTTCAGAGACAGGATAAAATGCTACAGCTTCATTGGCACCTCCGTCTCTTCTTTGGCTCTAGCTGACTTTGAGTGTGTAATATACTGTTTTTATCTGGGTTTATTTCTACATCATCATCACCATCATCATCAGGTTTTAAAATCAACGTTTTATCTCGTAAAACAAGATAACTTTACGTAAGTTGTGTGCTTACAAACAAAAATCGTGTACGTTTTTAAAAACGCTTTGTTTTTGCCTTCATACCTGAGACGACTCCCTTTTAAAATTGGAAATGATGAAAAGCTTATTAAAGCCTTGAGTCTTGAGTGAGAAGCTATATTGCATAATGGAGCTATTTCCAAAATTATATAATTTTGAAAACAGTGTAATTTTTGAGTTGCAACAATCACAAAAAAAAACGCGTTTGTTTTGTAAGGTAAGTTATTATGATTTCGTTATTCGTTATGATTATGATGCAAAAGATTCTCCGCATCTAAAAGTTTTTCATCGACAGGGAGGAAAGCATACTAACAATAAGCATTTGTTGCACAGACGCAGACGACGTCGCAGTCACAGTCACGTCTCCTCTCTCATTCCTATTTCATAGTGATTATGTTAAGTGCAATGTAATTGATCGATAATGCACAATTTTTATAAAGTGCCCATTATTATTTTTGCTATTATTACTACGATTTTAATGATATTTTTTTCCTCAAAAGAAGTATTATTTTTGTTTCTTGAAAACAAAAAGCAAATAAATTAGGTAAGGTACATTTGTAAAGAAAGGTTGCTTTTATGATTACGAAGAAATGCAACTTGATGTCTTCCCCGTATGTACTGTAAATTAGCATTAGGCATACATGAATACATGCTACCATGAACATTTTAAAGCTTCTAAAAATGAATTGGTTTATATAACAAAGCTTTTACCCAAATTGTATTATGAAGGATGCACATAAGCGTGAGAAACGTTTACTTCCTGAAACGTGATCTGATCTCATACTGTCTCATTTTCTAAAGAAACATGTCATATTGCACTTGGAAATCGCTCGTTTTTGTTATCCAATTAAACAAACACCTTTTTCAATTCAGCCCGCAATGTCCCTACAATAGCATGTTGGCAAAACAAACCGAATCAAAAAGGACACCTAACAAAGCACATGAAACATGAGTCTTGAATTGGCTCCCGTTTCTTGTAAACCTTCTTACAAGTTTCCCAACATTACTTATTCCAATAAAAATTGCTTCTTTATTGGCCTGACCCATTTCAATAAATTAAAGCATGTATCCAAATAATATTGTTTGGAAACAGCAAAAACCTTCTTCAAACAAGGAAGGAAAATCCGATACTCAAAAAATATTTACATTTTTTTCTTCTCAATGATTTATCAAGCTTTTCTCTGGTCATCTTCTCAAACAATTCAAATTTTAAAAATCTGTAATTTTAAAGGCTCACAGTCAGACGGAGCCGGGACAGTTTTCATTGAAATGATACATTCGTGAACAAAAAATCCAATGCATTCCACAATAATAGCGATATAATTCATACAATCTTGATCCAACCATTCCCACTTTGATATTACTGTTTCCTTTAACACCGACGCAGCCCTAATAAAAACAGTTCTTTTCCGAGTACTTATCATTTTTACCGTCTCAGATATCATCGTCATCATCAGCATCATCTCAATGAAATCAGTTAGGCAAACCTACCTGTCATCCAACAAAGTGTTTTTTCTTCCTCATCTCATCCCTCTTCCCGACGAAGAAAAAAAAATGTATCAGACAACATAAAGGGAAAGATCATATCTATCTAAATCAAATCTTGTAATGTTTTCTTAACACTCTGAATTCATGTTATTCACTCGATGTCCAACAAACTCTGCGTCCTCCGTATGAAGTCATTCAATTGAATCCAAAATATTTTTTTCCTATGAAAACAGATATGGCTGGGGAAGATATGGGATACAGAGGAGGAGAAAGACATGAGCAGTCCATTTGCTATAATATGATGAGGACAATGGCTACACGATAAAAAGGACGACGAAATGAGTTTTCGGTATATTTACTCATAAAAGGGACGGGTGGAATATCTGCTGACTCATTGAAACTCATCACTTCACATCAGCCAACTAAATTTCTACCTTTTAACTTTCATATCGCCCGACTGTCATTCACTACCTCATTTTTATATTTTACTCGCCGAAACCATATACCTCCTCCGCCGTCATGTCATTCACTCAAGTATTGAAAGAAGACTGCCAATTTAGTTTTTTTCTCTGTTGGAGGAGGAAGAAAACACAGTTTTTTTCAAGAATTCCTTAAACAACGCTAAATGACCAAGTGCAGAAGTGGATGATGATGATGATAAGTGTATCTTCTTGAAAAAAATATTTCAAATCTCTCATCTCAGCTTACCCAAAAAATCCAAGAACATTTTTTAAAACTATTACATAATTTTTTTTTGTATGAAATATTTATCTCCATCTTCTTGACTGTAATTTTATAATGATGACAGATAAATGCCTTGTCGTAAGTAATGCCTGGTGCTGGTGGCGGTGGTTTTTAAAATATTTGTCATACACTTGAATTCTTGTTTTTTCTCTCTCGAGTAAATTTTTTATGATTGATATGCAATGAACAAATATACCCAGACATGCGAGTGAGTGTGTGAGCAGGCATGTTGAAAACGTCAAATCATTCCATTTAGATAAAGACAAAAGATATGGGAAAAGTCTAATGGAATGCCCCAAAGAGATTTTTTAGGAGATTACATCTGTTGTAGTGGAAAACAATGAACAAATTCACGAGAAAAATGCTTCTTGGGCTTGATATTACGAAATCAAGTAAATACTTGAATGACTTCAAGAAAAAAAATTGGAATGTGCCCATGGCCCATGAGCCATTGGCTTGGCACTTTATAAGGAGGGACACAATGAATAAGCAATAATCAAAAATACATTATTTAAACGCAAAAATGGTGTGAACATGCATTAAAGGTAATGATAATCATGTTATGTTTTGACAGTAGCTTGACATGTGTTCAACAATGGTGGAGTATTGTCTTGTTTTATATATGGGATAGCAATAACAAGTGACGAATTCAAAAACTTAAAAGTGTAATTTTTTGTATTGAAAATATTTTGAACATATTCCAATGGCTTAATCAATCAGGAAAATAGTTTAATAAACTCATTCATTAGTCACTTGAGACTTTGATACTTAGGGAAACCTCAGAAGTAATGAAATGGGAAGAATCCTTTCCAGTTCTTTGATGATGTCAATGTTATTCTCTTGAAATTATTCATCATCATATTATCTACTTATTGTGGATTTGGAGAAACGACAAAATCCTACATGTATTTATTTACCCACAAGACAGAATGACTACTACATGAAATGAACATATAAAAGCTCAGAACAAAGCAGATCAGTACAGATCATATTCTTGTCATAATCAACATCCCCAGAAATCCAACCACAACAGAATAACATGGAAAATCCCTTTTTATATACACATTTGATAGAGACCAGCAGGAAAGGCAAGAACAAGCAAAAGGAAAAGCTCTTAAATAAATATATTTGTATTTGGTACATACAAGCAAGCAGGCCATGTATATCCACAGAGTCCACACGCAACACACGCCAACAACAAAAACGAATGGAGAGAAAAAGGAGAAAGGAGGAGAGAGAAAAAATTAGACCCTTTTCAGTTTCACAAGCTTAAAGGATTACAGGAAGGGATTAGGTGGGAACTTGTGAAAGAAAATATTATTACTTTTTTCTCTCTCTCTCCCTTGTCATGTTTTAATAACTTAAATTAGTTTGTAATATGAGATGAAGAGGAGGGATTATAGGCGATTGTGTGGGTTTACAAATTACAAGAAGATGGATATTATGAAAAGTGGCCAGCCTGGCCTCGTCATGATGTACGTATCAGAGAAAATGTATATATTATTGTATTTGTTTAACAGGTTTTATCATTATGTTGATGTGGAACATTACAATCACTGATAAAAATACGAAGTAAGTGACCTATTAGTAAATTGACGTATTTTATAGCAAGAGAAAGAAACGAAATTAATATTTATAAGTTGTTTGGTTTCAAAGGAAGAGATTTTTCTTACAACAAGTCAATCATTTACCTTCCCAAAATTTTTCATATTCACCTCAAATCAATTTCGAGGATTGATCTCGAGTAGTGGATATTCACTTGAAACATCATTATACCTCATCTTTAGAGCAAGTTGCCACCAAACTGAATAAAAGCTTTAAAAAAAGTATGCTCACAAAATGACGGTTTACATGTCGAAAGGCTCGGGATTCAATATTTTTACAAATATGTTCCTAAATAAACACTTCAGTTGAGGGAAGGTTCGCGTTGGCGGTGATAGGAGGTTTTCCCTCAATATTTTCAAGTTATTATGTGTTGGATACTTATAGCAGCAAATTATTATGAAGCTCCTCAAACACAAAAAAAAGTCGAGTTGATAATACCTTTTCAGATCAGATGCGGATGATTATTGTTGAAGATAAAATAAAGCATCGAATCATCATCTTTCCTTTTCAATTCTTATTCCTCCCAATCGATCACCAATTCTTCGCCAAAACAGAATTCAATACAGTGGTGGTGGTGCTAGAGCTGAAGATTATGGAGATTTTTTCTTGTGGAGAGAATTCGAAAAGGTATCCTTCCCCTTATTCCAAGCCTACACTCCACTCGAGCTCGCTGCTAAAGTAAGGGGTTATTTATTTACAGCTTATTTATTTATTTACATTCTCATACAACAGCGTTTATTATTTCATTGAGTGATTTCTTCACTTGTCATTCCACCACAACTCTTCCTTTTTGCCTTTCTCAATTCTTTCGATTTAACAATGAGAGAGTGATTGGAAAGGAGTTGGACAACATGAGGCTCTTAAAATAACACTTAAAAATCAATAATAAATAAATAATAAGCAAAAATAATTTTCTTCTCTTTAGTATAGCCAACACTGTTTAACCATCCCTATCTAAAGATTGGTCTTTCCATTCAACCAGAAATTGTTGTGGGATGCGGGGATGATGATGCCATAATTGTGGATTGTGAAAGATGGTTGTATTTTATAAATGGAAGATGATGAGTATATCGACAAATACATCCACACATACCTGAACTAGGGATAAGGGCTACTTGTCGCTATTATTTACATCGCATCATCAGCCTCAGTTCTTCATCGGCTTTACCTGCATTTAACAACTGCTTACTATGATGAGATTCTAACTGATTCAAGCCCTTTTTACAAATAAATTCCACCTCTATTCCACAAAAAGTATTGGAAATTGCTATTTATACCTTTTTTTTAGACAAATGTACTTCAAGATCAAATCTTGTAAATCCAAACTTGGCAGTTTCCCCCAGCCCTTCCCTTTTTCTGACAAAACCTATTTCGAAACCAAAATCAGACGTTGTACAGTTTGATGCTTGGTTTTGCAGTAATTTTGCTCACGTTGTAGGCAATAAATAGTTTTTATAAATGATAATTAATTTTCCGGGGATCTCATCCATTCACGATGATGACGCAGGTGTGATCAGATCAGGTAGGTATGTAGACTGACGCATTTTGTGCTAATAAGATCAGTGACTGCTCGACAAACTACCATTTAGCAAAATATTGGGGCATATCGCATCAACACTTTTAATACAATGTTTCAAAGATGCAGTTACAAATGGACAATTACGCAATTTCGTAATATACCTAACATTTCTTTTCCCACCTCTTTAGCATTTGCAAACATTGTTCGCTCAGTTAGATACGTGAGTACGTCAGAGACTCAACCGGGTTTTTACTTATTGATACAAAAAATATGAGAAAGTCGAAATGATATTTTTAACCTTATATCCACTGAACAGCGCAGGTGTTCGAGCTGCCAACTACAAAAAGAAATATCTGAAAGTGATGATGATGATGCCTAATTATCTTTATGATTTTTAGAGATGTGCTTCTTTTTCTTCATAGATAATAAGAGAACAGTCGTTTGATTGACTTGCGCCTGGTCTATTCTAAAAACAGTTGGTCTTTATCTCTGGGAGGTCTTCTGGTATGATATGATACGCTACCTAATATTGAATGCAGATAGGCTTTTTTACTTACATAAACAATCCGACCCAGTGCATTGATCCACACACCTCCTTCTCTATTATATTTTTTTTCTGTCAGGTCAGTTGAAACCTGTCGTTTAAAGAATAATTTGAATTTTAACGGATACTTAATATGAAGACGTGAATAAAAAAGGAGAGGTGGTGGTGGCATGATAATCATTTCAATATAAAAAATTAGACTTTTTTTTAATAATACTGACATCACATGAGATGATTCGTGTATTTTTAATTTACAATACAAATCCAAACAGAATTTTAAACTAGGAATCGCTACCAAAACATTAAAAAATACGCTCGTACTTGCCACTGACTTAGATCAATTTCCCATTTTGGAAATCTCTCTTTAGAGACTTCAACTCAATCTCGGAAGGATCTGTAACTTCATTGAAATCAGTACAATAATGGCGTGATATGATCCCTACAGTTTCATTCTCATCTCAATCTCAATTGTGAATTGAATTGAACAAAGTGAAAAAGTCAGAATCTCACTCTCCATCCCCAACCTCTTCCCCACTTCCCTTTCTTCTCTCGTGAAAAGTATCTTGACAAGTGAGCAGGGAGCAGTTAAGTGGCTGACCTGTGAAGTACATATTGCTACCATTGTATAATCAATCCGTGGGGGAACTCACAACTTAAAAATCCTTTTGAAGACAATGCCATGAACAAGTATCCTTTGTTATCATTATAAACAACAAGTACCATCTTATATTTCACCCGAAGAGGATTGGATGATGACGGGCAAGTCATCATATCAGAAAGATAAAATGGGCTTTTTAATGTTTTTTGTTCGTTTGATGACGGGATAATCCGTAATTTTATAACAATGGAGGGACTTTCTGAAGAGCATCTTTGAAAAAAGCTGTACTTTTTACTGTTAAAAAATGAATCATGAATTCAACATCCAAAAACTTGAGCTGAGTCCAATAATAGAATGAAATCTACCTGAAGCTGGATGAGGAGAAGTGTGAAATGGCTTTCTTCTCTATTCATAATTCGATATAGGTAAGCACATGCGCTGATTAAAACGTTATGGATTGGAGTACAATGGGAATGGATATTAATATTCATGAATGAATGCATTCAGGAACGACGAGAATGGTGATTAAAAGATGAAACTGACGGGTTGATAATGTCGGCAAGAAATGCTCTTCATAAAATTATGGTCCCCATTACAATAAGTAATTTGTGAGCTGCAGTCTTCTTCAGATGTAAATGGTTCTTCGATTTTGGAAATCATTTATGCGTTGATCTCAAGGAAGATGATGATACTTTAAGTAACTTTATAATTTATTTATTAGTTCTTTGACTCACAAGTTTCATTTTTGTCCAAAAAGGGAAAATTAGTTAATTTGCTAATTTAATTTAAAAAATTATCTAATAATGGTAATGGAAGTAGCGAGCTGATGGGGCTACGGAGGCAGATTGAACCTCGGCGATATTGAGTTCCTCCTCTCCCCTGGCTGGGATCGGGCTGAAAACTGGGTCTGGAACATTAGCACCGAAAACGTTGAACATGGTTGTGAAGATGACCTGGAGGAAGTCGTGAGCTCCGTTGAGGATGTTAGGCATGAATCTGACGATGGGTCCGAAGACACGGTTGGTGATTCCACTCTCTTCGGCTTGACGGGTGAGGACCAGGATGCTGTCAATGGCTTCGTTGACGGAGGATGGGTAACGGACCTCGTTCCTTCTGATCAGACGCAAGACTTCTGTGAATTGGTTGGGGAGGTCGAGGAGGAGGAGACGGGGCATGTAGGCCACGACTCCGGTAAGGTCAACGACACCGGTGACAATAGCACGGGTGAGGGAAGCTATGAAATAGGAAAGGAAAAAATATAGTTAAGATAATTATTTTCAAGTTGAATTTAATTATAAGAACCCA
>JAQGAI010002990.1:0-11394 GCA_034696905.1 Lepidocyrtus violaceus
GAAGGAAGTGCATGCGGTTTTGAGGAAGATGATGAGCTTCCGAGCGAGCGTCCGATGTAAAAACTCGTTATTGTTATGATAGGAAGTAAAAAATGATATAGTTAAATTGTGGAAGAGAAATGAGTTAAGGGTTGGCATCAAACAAATGATAAATGGAGAAGGAAAAATGGGCATTGTTAGCGTTGGTTGGGTATAAGTTGGTTTAAAGTTCATAAAAATATACGCATGTGGAAATGGCCGAATTAACTGGGCTGTATGTTATTTTGTACACCTAAGTCTTAGGGTTATCCGAATGATTAAAGTATGTATGTAAAATTGTTGTTGTATATTTTTTGTTAACTATAATTTTCAATTTTGTTTTGTTTAATTGCAGCCCGTCTCCTGGTCCGGGAGTGGATCAAGTATCGCTACGGAGTGTTTGACGAGAGTGGCTTCGCCTTTGACGAGAAGTACCCTTTGGAGTATATTGGAACTGAAGGGAAACCTGTTTCTTCCGCTTGTCATCTTAATCTGTAAGTGGACCAGATCATCATCCAGATCCAGATATTTTTTATTTGCATGTCACATTTCATTTCACACTCCCCACACCCATTTAAAATACAAATTCAAATCTCAATCTATGTACTCCCATATTTCTCATCTTGAACTTTATTGTTATTACTCGTCATCATCTTCATCTTTCATCCTCCTCGATCGTGTATTAAAATGAATCTCAGTCGAGGCTTGCATAAATCGATCAATGGAGATTTAAAATGCTTCTTTAAAATTTTTAATGTTAGCCCTACTATATCCTGTAATAAAAAAGTGTATCGAGGTTATCGAGAAGGTGCAGAAGTCGTTGAAGAAGGAAAAAACATTAAAAAATGTTAAACGCTCGGCAGAAACCATTTTTTATCTTTTTGAACCCCGATGAAACCTGAAAGACAAGGGGAAGTTTGAAATTAAGATGGACACAGCAGGACACCTTCATACACTTAATTTTCATTGCCCATTTACATGATTACTCAAAAGAGTTTTTTTTAAGGCGGAGGGAACTAATCTCGTTCCCATAAATTTTCCCAACTCTTGAAACAAAAAAAAATACTCACCTATAAGCACTTTTGCTTAAGAATCTATATGGCTGGGGTATTATATTTATATTATGCAGAGCAATTTGCAATTAAGCACTTGCTATGCATGTTTCTTGTTTCATTTCATTCATGATGATTGAAGATGGTGATGAGATGACTTCTTCTTATGAAAGTGGCCTCGGATTCAGAACAACTTTATATCTGACTGTGCCCCTTTTTTACGTTTTTATTACAGGACGAACTGCAGGGATCCGGAGAAATGTGATGTAGCTGGGATGGATGATGAAGGCGGCTATCAAGCCAGCTCTACCACTTCATCCTCTTCTGGTCAGCGTAATCATAATCATCACCCCTCAACAACTTCATCGAGTGCTTCCCCTTCCACGGAAATGACTTCATCGTCCAGCCAGAAACAGGACTTTTTATCGCTGATGTCCTTTCCTGTGGCTGATTCAAAGGTAAATATTCAAATAAGAAAAACAATATATGGAAGAAAACAAATTTAAATATTTTTTTCTGACTAATTTAACGTTTTTTGCTTTTCTAAAATAGGGATTTGAGCTATGTGATGAGGAGACACATGTCCGGACAACACCCACCAAGCACAACTTTCTCTGCGATGGTAAAAGCATTTGGGAGGTGATGAGGGAGCACCCTGACTTCAAACAGAATGGGAAACAAGCTGCCAGTAACAACAAGATGGGAACATCATCAACTCCAAGATCAGTTATATCAGCGCCTCCACCCTCATTCTCGTTTGTCACTCCGAAGACATCCCGTGTCATTTTCCTCCTTGATCGGACCCAAGCCATGAGTCAAAATGTAAGAATTTAAAGATGAAGAAAAGCCTTCATTATTTTTCCCACGCATAAAGTGATTTTGAGTTGAACATTTTTTACTAATAATATGACTAATGATCCAACAGAATCGATGGACCAATTTGAGGCGATCCATGTACCGGCTATTCCATCTTGTTCCAACGGGTGTGGAGTTGGGCGTTATCTCGTACACAAATGTGTCGGCTGTGAGCCTCCCGCTGACAGTGGCTGGTACAAGTAACAGGGATCATTTGCATGGGAGGGTTCCCGTGAGGCCGCTTACAACCATGCCTGAAGATGGCTGTGTTTCCTGTGCACTGAAGACTGCTGTCAAGTTGCTGAAATCCTCTGGAGAAAACTCAAGCCCAAGTACGATCGTGCTGATCAGTGGCTCCTCCAAGCTGAGTACCAAAGAGTGGGAGAAGATGTCCAGGATCATTGAGAGCAACAGCCCATTAAGGACCATTGTCATAACTTATGATGACTCTGTGAAGACCGGCCACTTCTCTGAATTGACTAAGCACGGGGAACTGATCCGGATTGGGGATAGTGATGCGCCCCATTCAAAGAGTCGGAATGTGGAGCAGAGCCAAGCCTTGAATAACATTTTCCTCAAGTTGATCAACGAGCAGTTGGGATCTCCCGTTCATAAAGTGCATGAAACTGTCAAATGGCCCAATTCAGACTGGCAGGTTCGAGGGAAGTTCACCATTGAAGATGGTCTCGGTCGCAATACCTGGGTCACCGTTACCCCGGAAGAGCACGGAGATGTTGATGGGCTTCAACTACTTAGTCCCACCGGAAAAGACTATGACCTTCCCCTGAACGCCGAATCCATGACTTTTCTCCGTGTTCCTGGAGTAGCTGAAGCTGGATTGTGGACCTACTCAGTTCGATTTTATCATAATCAACAACCCCGACCCATTTCCATCGATGTGGTTACGGAAGCCAGGAAGACTGAAGCGATCAATGTCAGATTCTGGAACAATGTCGTGAGGAAGACAACCGAGTTGGGTGGGACTGAAGTGGTCCTTCTGTATGCTCAAGTGCTTCAGGGTGAACTGCCAGTCTTGAATGCTAATGTCACTGCCACCATCAGAATACCCAATGGTGGTCATCATCCTCACTCCTCCATGAATTTTATCAAAGTGCCCTTGTTGGACACTGGAAGTGGGGATCCGGATATCACCTGGGGGGATGGGATCTACTCTACTTATTTCACTCAACTTGGACCAGTTCCGGGTGTATTCGGGGCGAGTATTGAAGTCAATGACAATAACGGCCAGGCTGTTGTCCCAGTTCATACGAATATTACGCGAGGATCATATGATAAGCCAGCTTGCTGTGGCTCCAGCGTGCCCCACATTGCCACCATTCCTACCGGCACATTCAACCGTCATTTGATTGGATCATCCTTCGTCATCCGACATGGAATCCCACTCGGCGAAGACCCATATCCACCTGGTCGTGTTACCGATCTCCGAGTTGAACGAGTGGTGGACTCCGCCTCAGAAATCAAACTGAGCTGGACCGCTCCCGGAGGTGACTATGACAAAGGAAAGGCTGCCAAATATGAAATCCGCTGTTATACTTCCCGAGATGCCCTCACAAATGAAAACTTTGCCACGCAAGGAATTCTTGTCCATTCCTCAATTACACCGGAACCTGAATCTTATGGCGTGAGACAAAGCTGTGTGGTGGCAGTGCCCTGGGAAAATGACTACTTTTACTATGGAGTCGTGGCCGTTGACAGTGCCGTGAATAGGGGGAAGGTCTCCAACCTTATTTCCGTTTTTATCAAG
The DNA here is from genome assembly GCA_034696905.1 of Lepidocyrtus violaceus. Classification (NCBI taxonomy): domain Eukaryota; kingdom Metazoa; phylum Arthropoda; class Collembola; order Entomobryomorpha; family Entomobryidae; genus Lepidocyrtus; species Lepidocyrtus violaceus. The sequence continues at coordinate 3,691 of JAQGAI010002990.1, forward strand.
GAAACGCCAACTTCCACCGTTAAGCTCACCGATGCCTGGGAAGATGACGCTCTTGTTTCTAATTTAACTTCCTCTCGGTCCCTCAATTTGCATAATCAACAGAATCAAAAGTACTCTGGTGTCTTCAATGCCGGCGCGACTTGGTTCCGCGGATTGAACGAAACCGAACTCTACGTGGTCCTTGCTGGTGCCGCAGCCCTCCTCATTCTCATCTCAACTCTGATCCTCACTCTGGCATGCGTCAAACGCAATAGGAAGAAGACCAACGAGTCCCCTCCAGCTTACCACAACATCTACGCTGATGGTACCGGAGCCCCTGGTAAAGGGCAAAATGGCACATATCCTTCCAGCAAAAAAGCTGACGATGGCATGATTGTTGTTGGCTGCTGCTGGGAAAATGAAAGTACAAACTCCTCCCGGAAAGACTCCTCCCAATCTCAACATCAACACGATGGCCCCTCCCAAAACAAGATAAACTCTTCCACAAACAGTATCTCCTGCAATGCCGGAAAAATCTCAAGTTACATCCCCGCCTCCGCTCTCTACCCACCTGTGAGCTCCAACGGAAACAATGTCTCCAGCCAATACCGTGACATTTACTCCTCCGGAGGAAACAACAGCAATGATTCCAGCTCCGTTGGTTCCAAACCATCCGATGGGGGCAGTGACGCCACTCACTTAACCCATGACTCTGTTACAAACAACAACCTCCACAATAGCCACCACCTTGGTGCGGGTGGCAATAATGGCCACATTTCCCCTTCATACTATCCCATGGGCCTTCAAGCCTCCTTGTCCTTCGACCCCCTAAACTGTAGCACAAACAGTAATATGTTCAGTACACCCAACCGTCACCCCGTGTTCAACCAAAAGACCTCCACCCCATCATCCGAGGAGGAGGATGACGGCGGCTTCAGCAAAAGTCAACAGAGCAATCACAGCAGCAGCTATGGAGTGAACCACCATCCCATGAGGATACGGGACAGTGGTCACTACATCGAAAGTAGCAACTTGTCAAGAATCAGTGTCCCCATGCCCAGTGGTGGCACTACAATCACCACAAGTGAATGTGATAAAATGAGTCCTTACCCTAATGGAAGCTATGGAGGCTCCATCATGTCCATGGGGGGTCATGGGGGTAGTCAGAAAAAGAGGACGAGGCATATCTCCTTCGTTTAAAATCACAGATTTTAAACTAAATTTTAGCTCTGTAAAATTATTTGTTTGCATCATATTACCGTGTATCAAAGTACCCCGAGTTTTTTTTACAAGTTCGTCCCTTCCTACTCCTGTCATTATGATTTCGCTAGCTTGTAAATGACATTTTAAAGTACGTTGTAAATTATTGTTTACTTCGGATAGTTTTTTAAACTGTAAAACATAGACTGCAATTATTTTTGTACTGAACAATTTTTTGTACATTGGATTTACATAGATAGTTTAAAGTTAGTTATAGTGCATAAGTAGTAAGATAGTGTTAGTACTACTTGTGAAATTAAAAAAATAGGTAGGCTTAGAACTAAATTGACTCTCATATTAATTATAGTGTACATTTATTTAGGATAACTAGAATTAACTAACTATAGCTTATGATGAAAGTATATGAAAGTTTTAAAAAATGATATTTTTACCAAACAAAAATTGTAAATTAATACAAACATAGATATATACGTATATAGGTAAGCGTAGTGTGTCATTTGAAAGAAATGTTTAATCAAAAATCATGTAACTACAATCGAAACATTTGCATTTAAATTTTTAAATCACATTATTATAAATGAATGACGAGAGATTTATATAGTTTTCGCGTGCTTGGAAGAGAAAAATAAAATGCTAAAAAATATATTTGCTTGTCTTGCTCAGATCGAATGATTTATTTTCATTGACCTTGAGGATTTCCTTATCGAATAGAAAATTTAATTAATACGTGGGATAAGACTATAAATGAGAACTATATTCTCATTTATACTCCTATTACGTGGGTAATTAAATTCATAAAATTTATTGAAAGAAGCATCAACTATAGTATATAATATGTAGCGTACATTGCTACCTTTGTGGCATATTATCCTGGAAAAATTACTGCTGGCAATAAAAGAAGTCATGCTTATTATCATTCTGCTAAACCTTTTCAGGCCGCATTTTTCAACCGATAGACGATTTTATTCGTGATTTAATTCAACCTTCAGGATCGTACTCCCCCTCATAACCATCTCTTATCACCATCCGATCCTTTGAATCACCAGATTGAATTGATTCCAGAGTAGGTGTTGTGAATTATATACTCAATTCGGTTGGAATCAAAACAGCTATGGTGGAATTATGCTGCAAGGCCAATCACTTCCAATAGAATAAATGATATACAACCAGGGACAAAAATGATTGGATTTAATATTGATATGCATGTTACATTGCATGATTTGTCTATGACAGGATGAAAACGGGTTAAATAAGATGATGGCAACAGCAGCAATTGTCATAAGATTTATGATGTTCACGGAGAACAGACTTGTATACAGAGAGATATCAGAACTTGCAAAGTAGACGAATAATGTTTTTGATTAATTAGAGTTTTGATTATTAATTTAATACTTTGGAAATAATCACGTACATGCTTGCATTTATTCAACAGTCTATGTTAGGTAATAGTAAAGTATTGTATACTACTTCGAGTAATTTTTTTTTAATTTTCCCGATACGTGTATTATCTGATTGAAAGGCCATGTTGCATAAAATAAATCTGGTAGTTGTGTTGTGCGTATTACAGTAGTACAACAGAAGCGTGCTATTTCTTTGTCCCTGTGAGATAACTGGGAATAATATATTTGTAATTCGGATATGATAAAGAGGTACATGCGCTATTTTTAAACTATCATGCGTTTTATAATTAATCCGGAGCAGAGATTTATTGGTATTCATGTCTGAATTTGCCCTGCGGTGCTGATGATAAAAAAAATTAGGATAATGGGAACAATATCACAGGGGCACCAATACAAAGCTAGGAACATGAGTAAATGCTGATCTTCAAACCTTGATAATTTCCAGATCGTATAGTAGTCGCTCGTTAGCCTATAAACCGATTATTTAAAATTTCGGATTAAATTAATACAAGGGTTCAATTAAGTAGGAACAAACAACTGCAGTTAAAATAAATAAATATCTATCTTACATTCGATTTCCCACAGCAGGTAAGCCTGCAATACTGAATGCTGGTAATCATCGACGTAGCCGTCACAATAACGGCTGCGAGGACCATGAAAGACGTGAATACCCTTAGGGCAACTGAATCATTTGAAAAATTAAAATTCATAACATGAGAAAATTTCACTTGCCATCTATCAGTTCAATAAATACTTCTTGCCAAATACCTTCGTGATCCCACTCTTCCGAATTGGGACCCCTTCTCCAACGGGAATAGCTCCCATGTTCAGTCAAATATATTATGCTCAATACAATCAGCATCAGTCCCACCACAACAGAAATGATTTGGCAAGCCAAGGCACTCCCAACGGAACAGCCGGAGGGTGACCTCATTGTCACGTAGGTGAGCCAGCACGTTGGGACAAAGAACAGAACTGGGCCCCAAATTCCCATCCCGATGTAGTCGAAGAATTTGTGATAGTCCGTTGGGATTGCGTACAGTATCACCTATTTGCATATCATTTACATATCATGTATCATGTAAAAAAAGCATTTTTGTTGTGAAATGAGCTTGATTCTTTTTAAACTTACTTGACAGATAAGGATCACAAGTGAAGCGGACATTTGCGTTATGACCAGAGCCCGGAGAATGTTGATGTTCATCAGCTTGAGGAAATAGTCCCGTTCACTTTCCACCGCTCGTAGGCGAACCCTCTTGGGCTGAAATGATAGCTGAGAGGAAGTCTCCCCAACCGAATTTGTTCCTTTCCCAGGACCGTTGGCCTCATTTGTAGCTAACTCTATATCGCCCTCACTTGAAATCATGGGTTCCGGTTGGAAGTGATCGTCATCCTCATCTTCAAAATTATTCTGGAAGGAAACGTATGGAGCGGTTATGTTGTTGTAGGGTGATGATGCTTGATCATTACCCGAATTCGTTGTCTTCATTTTCAACATTTGAAAAAAATATTTTCAATTTATTCCGATCCCCTTCTCAAGACCTCGAACCCCGTTCTATCGAATCGGCAGAAGTTTATCCGTAAACGAACAAAGCACTGACACTTCAATGACATGTAAATGTAACCCAACTTAACTACGATTCCATGATCATCTTTATCCAGTACTACTAAATTGATTCGAGGAACAAAATCTTTCACTTGTTGATTATGATTACCGAGTAAAAGCTAATATTATTTGTATCATAACAAGATTAAGATCCTCATTAAAAGTCATGATGAGCTTACTAAACGTAAGCACACTGATACTGGAAGGAGCTTGTCATGTTATGAAATACGCAATTCATACATAACAAACTATTCAAATAAAAAATATCATCCATGCAACCATCATTTTTGGAGGAGCAACTCTCTCACGTCCGTAGCATCATGTATAGAAACTGGCATGGTATATAATACATGGTCTCGGTTTGGTAAATATGATTTAATATTTCGGTATACCTAGTTCTTTCATTATGGTACTACGAAGAAGATGTGAAGCTATGTGTTGGCTTGTTATATAGTAGCAGTCAGTGTTTAATCTTGAAACTTACTTCAGCATCAGGAATATCAGGATTAGGATCAACATACTAACACCAAGACAAAGACCAAAACTGCAACTGTCTCTGGAATGGATATAGGTAGCTATTCCAAGTTTGCGTGCTAACAACTTTTTTGTTCTTGGAATCAGTTTGCCGAACTTTCTTGATTAGCGTATTTTTAGAATTGAAATGCTTTAGAGGCATGCATACATATACACATACTTACATAATATGCCCATATCTGCAAATGCAACACAATCAGTACTCTATGTAAGTCGACTTTTTCTGTACATAACGCTTTATATTCCACTCATGCAATTAAAGGGTGAAATAATGATTTGTAACAATGCGTGGAAACTTTATTTTAACAATATGAGCATGATTATTTTATTCATAAAAAGTTTGCAAACACAGAGTATGCCTGTTGTGAATGAATTTATTCAATCTAGTTCCGTAATTTCAATTTTGTATTTCTGCATTGATGACAAACGTGGAAACGCTGGAATATTTGAGACAAAGACGAACAGCTTGTGGCATATAATTACTTCTGCTCCTAAACCTTGACGATTTCCACATCGTACAGTAATGGCTCCTTAGCCTGAAAAATAAGAAATTTCGGACGGTCTCATTAACTGTTATTTCCCATTTTGCGAAACATTGTTCCATGGAACTATTAAAATTTTACATACGTTTGCTCTTCCACAGCAGACTATACGGCAATATTGAATGCCAGCGATTAGAGATGACACGGTCACACAAGTGCCGGCTAAGTTAATGAGAGAATAGAACATCCTTGCAGCAACTAATTCCAAACAATGATAAAGTCTTAATAAGTATCCCTCCGACATTTTTGAATTTTGCTCTATGAATGTTGAAGGAAATTAGAACAGATTAGATAGATGGTAACCTTCAGCGTCACGTCCCTCCTCTTCAACACGACTCCAGTATGATGTCCTGTGTCGGAATAAACCCCTCGTGGAAACTAAAATCAAAAGTAGTCCAACGGCTACGCTAACTGCGTGACAAAATATGGCACTCCCGATTGAACATCCGGAAGGGGACCTTGTGGTGTAAAAGGTGAGACAACATGTCGGAATAAAAATTAGCAGTGGGGCCCAAATCCCAATCCCGATTGGATTAATAAATTGGACATCCGATGGGAGCATGTATAAAATTATCTATTGAAATGAACACAAGTTTCTGAATATAAATTTTCAAACTATTATTTTATCTAAATAATTTTATATCAAAAACAATGAAACTAACTTACTCGAAAAATGAGGATGACAAGTGAAGCAACAGCCTGAACTAGCGCCAAAAGATGAAAGATTTTGACATTCATCAATTTAAGGAAATATTCACGTTCACTTTCCACAGCTCGTAAACGAACCCTTTTGGGTTGAAGTGGTAGCTGAGAACCCTCCCCAGTCGAAATCTTACCATTTTCTGCATTTCCTTCATCAACTGCGACTCCCTCTCTGACACCAACATCTCTAGAGATCATGGGAGTCCTAGATTGCTCCCATTCAAGTTGTGAATTATCATAGCCATCATCCCCGAAATCAGTCTGGAGGGGTACGTAAAGGGAAGTGGTGGTATTGTAGGGATTTGAGCTAGTGACTGAATAATCCTCATTTGCCATTTTTACTATTTGAAAATTGTTAAAAGGACCAGTGGAGAAAACAACGGAAATAATTACGTAAATTTAGTCCGACACAAAAACAGTTTTGAATGATATGTGATGATGATGATAATCAATTGACTTGATTTAATCAACTTGCTTCTATGCTACTGACGACGGCATGTAGATGAGTAGAAACATTCTCAGCAACATTCAGTCAAGAGATGAGAGAGTGATGTATAATTCCAGATAGACATTATATGTAAAACAGAATCTGGAGTACAAAGAAAGGCTGGAATGCTATGCGTGTCAACGACAACATTCTTTTGCTGTTGCGGACTCTCGGACTGGATAAACTGCTTGGAAAATGATTGCATGCTCAACGTACTATTATTGATTTGATACACATTAAAATATATACATCATACTGCAGTATGCATACATATAATCAGAGTAATCAAATGTTTATCAATCTCAATGTAGGCAATTATACATAAAATACAAAAACAAATATTACTATGAAATGAAACAGGATGGAATATTTTTCTCTCTCGAAAGGATTTTATCGGAAATATAAATCATCACTGCGCACTGGCTTTATGAAACCTCATCTTCTTCTTACTGTCTCTACATCCAATACGAACACTCTGTCTCCTTGCATCTAAAAGAATAATGTAATCAAAAATATATTAATCTCAGATTTTGTAGCAGAGTATCATTTTCAGAATTGAAAAAAAAAATGTTTTACCTTAGACTTTGAGCAACATGTAGCTCGGCAATAGAATACGAAGGCAGTTAAGCAGGTGAAGATAATGCAAAGTGACCCCGATATAAGGAACAAATAGAGAATGATATCTTGAGTATGATACAGTTGGCGGACCCTGGGATTTGCCAAATCTAATATGCAGAGGAATATGGAGATCACTTCCACAATGATTGACAATATTTGAAATGCCATTCCAAACCCGATGGAACATCCGGTGGGTGACTTTGTATTAATGTGGTTGAGCCAGCAGGCTGGAGTTAAAAAGAGGATGGTGCTCCAGAGTAAAATTCCAAGAAACCAGAATAATATGTAACGGCTGTGGGACAAAAATGCGCAGGATCCAACCTTCAAAATAAAGTTATACATGGTTCATGTCAGAGAAGATCAATGTAAATTGGTATGTATTTGTTTCTTGATCCTTACCTGAGAAATCACGATGATGGTGAATGCGACGACTTGTACTTTCACCAGTACTCGGAGGAGATTAATATTCAGGGATTTTAGGAAATGCTCCCGCTCACTGTCAACCAAACGCAGTTGAAGTTGCTTAGGCCATCCGAGCTGATCTTCATTCGTGGGTTTGATATTACGGTAGTTGAAATCAGCAGTCCCTCCTTCAGCTCCGACCTCGTCTGAATC
>JAQGAI010002991.1:0-11393 GCA_034696905.1 Lepidocyrtus violaceus
CGACGAGTTCGACTCTGGAAACTCCACCAGTCCGGATCTGAAAACGTCAGAGTCCGAATACGTGGAGTCCCTCGAGAGCAGAATAGAGGAGCTCATGGTTGCCAAAAAGAATGAGACGGAGAAGCTGCATGAACTTGAATCGCAGATTAGGATTCTTATTCAGGTACGTACCTAATAAAAAAACATCATCCATTCCATTTTTATTATCATTTTGAATTATTTATGTTAAGTGAGAATGATATGGTATAGAGAAAGTAAAAGCGAAAAATTGAAATAAGAGACCACAGCAGCAGCAGTTTAAAAAAAATAAGACCTCATGTCAGCAAAGCAAATCAATCTGATTACGAATCACATTGCGTCTGAATTATTTATGCGAAGTGAAATAACCAGAGATAGATTATTTAGTTTTTTGGCTCGTGCTGGGCTGGGAGCAAATTGTTTATGGATGGGAGAGAAAGGCAGTCTCCATTGAAATTGAATTTATGCTTGCGGATTTCAATCTATTGCATATTTTTAGAACTTTCTTTTTCCCAAGCCATTTATATATGCGAAAGAAACTGTCAGCGGGGAATGTTTTATGACTTGGTTTCGCTCGGGAATGAAATTGAAACTGTATTAGGTCATGCAGGTGGCGGAATTTAAATATGATTTCACTTAGGTAATCATATTTATCTATTTTTGATGTTTAGGAAAACGCCAACTTACAAACCACCCTGGTACAAACGAGCAGCGAGAAGGACGAGCAAATTACAGAGCTCCGAAGACAGCTCCTCGACTCCGGTAACTATTCCCAGCTATCCTTCAATACATCCGCGATAACTGCGACCTCCACCCGCCGAAACTCCGCTGCAGGAGGAGGAGGAGGCACTCTGCCCGCCCCCGTTAATCTGGAGCATGAGCTGAATGCTTCCGCCGCGCTAGCCATTTTGGCTCCTGAATCATCATCACCATCCTGTTCATCATCTTCCGTCACATCATCGCCAAACTCTCCACGCCCATCGTCCTCCTCCAATCTGGGAGATAATGAGGCAACTTCCTCATCCTCGGCAGCATCCACCTCCTCATTCTCCCCTCGGGGTAATAATAAATCCCACCACCACCATAACATCATGTGCAAACGATGCTCCGCGGAGGTGAACATTTTAAGCTTGGTCAACTCCATCGAGGTAGAGAATGACAGTGATGTGAATGATGCAGCCAACTATCCTGACTTCCCTTACGGGATGTCGGATCAGGATATGGAATTTAGCTCGCTGGAGCATGAGCTGGCCCGTGCCACGGGAGCCTCCCTCCCCCTAGATAACCGCCATAATAATAGTAGGAAACTCTCCGCAAGAAATATTAACCGCTCCTTCCCTCTTTTTCCGAGGCACCGGACAAGTATCTTTCACAGAGATCGCGGACTCACCCGAGCCCTCACATCCGGTGGAGGTGACATCCAGCCCGAGTGCGATGACCTGGAGTACGACGAAAACTTCGAGCTTTTTCTTGGACATCAACCACAATTTGATCGAGAAGTTGCCCGAGCCTGCTCCTCCTCCTCCTGCTCCGGCGGCAGTGCTGGTAACAACAACAAGCAGGGGAGAAGGCTCTTCGTCATGGAGGAGAGCAGTGACACGGGGGGTTGCAGCAGCAGTAGCACCCATGATGAGGAGGACGACGACGAGCTGGACCTGGATGAGGAGCCGTCCCTGGCCAAGGACCGGAAGCCCGAGATTTCGCGGAGTAAAAAGAATTCAGGGAGAGGTTCGTCCGGGAACAAGAAGCATAGCTCTAAATCAGCGAAGAAGTCTTCTGGTATTGGCAGTAACAGTGGCAGTGGCTGTGAGCTGGATGAGGAGGACGAGATTGTTCCGGTGAGTCATCCTGAAGAGCTACCGTTGGAACAGCTCAATGTCACTTTCACCTCCAGATTCCATTCCAAGCTGCTGGAGCTCCCGGCCCGGATCCCTTCCGATGAGGAGGACGAGCTGGATGATGATGATGATGAATATGAGTATGATGAAGATGTCATCGATGGAATTCGTGCTGCCAAATCCTCCTCCATAGTACCTGCTGCTCCCCATCCTTCCGATACTGCCATATTATTTAAGGACCGTCTGGCTATGGAGGGGACCAATAGCCTTCAGAATGGGAAGCTCCACTGTGAGAACAACAACGACAAGAACTGCCAAAATGCCGAGCCCGTTAAAAAGACGAAGGTATGAACAGAAAGAAAATTTTTTCTTTGTTTTTCAAACAATTTTATTTTTTACTAACATAATTTGAGTAAGTTGGCGTTAGTCCTCCTGACTGAAACCTACGTGAATAACTTTTCCAGTTAAAAAAAAATAGAAAATGTAAAATATTATTATGAAAACTAGTTCAATTTTGTTTTTGTTTATAAAACTTATTATTATGCAACTTTGGTACTTATTTTTTTTCCGCTTGTATGTATCATACTCCTGCGACCCTTGTTTATAGAAAGAAAATCCGGTCATACGCACTTATTATCACTGATCTGGGTTTAATTACTAAAAAATACTAAAATAACCTTAACCAAAACATTGTAAAAAATTATCTGTAAAATAATATCTCCGCATTTGGTGCATAGGGCATAGTAAACTAACATTGAACAATTCGTCAGTCAATTATAAATACTGTATATAAAAAATCACGAAACGCTAACAAATTAATCTTAACATTTCGCATTGGGGGATAATCTTTTTTATTTACTTTTTCATCTTCAGATTTTTCAATTAACTTCTTTCTCCTGTTTTCACATACCTTTGTTTCAAGTTCGAAAAAAATATTCTCCCATTGCCCCAATAAGGGAATAAGAAGATGATTACATCATTTTCATTATTGGCTGACATGACGGGACACATGAATACAATGAAAAGTAAAATTGGGGCATTTGCCCACACCCCATCAAACCAGAGAAAATATTCCCAGTTAAATTGATGATTTAATAGGTTAGCCAATTATCAATCCTTTTCATTTGTTTTCCTTATGTTATCGTAACGTTAGGTTAGCACTAAAAGCACCCACCTATATGAAATGATAATAAGCTCAACTAAGATTACGAATCTATATGATTTTTATTGACAGATTTTCAAACAATACCTAGATCTATCACTATTTTGCACGCATGCTTAAACAATAATACGCAGGGAACTATTTTGGTGGTAAATCTATTAATCTATGATCGAGCAGACAAAATGCCGATTGTTGTTGACCAGAGTAAATGAAATGCTGGCAATTTCAGCAGATACAAGATTTGTAATTGTCTGCGGTAAAGAATTTGGGTCTGTGGTTTTAAAACAGCATGTCCATTTTTGCTATAAATAACAACAAGCAGCCGATTAAATTGGGTATGGCAGGTTTGCAATAAATGTTATGCAATTCGATGCACTTTTAACAAAAAAAAAACTCAACTATTATGCATGCACCACCCAAAAATCACCAAACAAACCACTGCACCTTTCTTTCAGTGCACTTTACATCACGAAACTATTTAGGGTCCATTATGCAATAACCACTGCACAAAAATGCAATTTAATTTAGTATGAATGAATTGAAGAAATAAGTACCATTGTTGCGTGTATAACGAGTAAATCAAAAGGTCTTGCTATTTTTTGTCACAATTCAAAAAAACAACAACAATAATATGATTGTTGAAATGAAAAGAAATTATTAGGACAGAGAAGCAAACAAGCCATATCTTATCTCTCCTCATTGCATTGTTGATGGAGGAATTCCAACTTTTTCTCTCTCTCGATTTTACTAACAACTCTAATTTAACGACCAGAGATTCATCATGACTTACTTGTTCATGTGGATTTTTTCTTCCTGATAAAAAAATAAACATTTGTTGAAACCTGACTTGATTGTAGCTGTGGTGGCTGGCCTGGTTCCTTCTTGTGGTGATGGGAGTATTCCAATTGATATGGGCAATTCTGAGTTTACTCTTCTTCCTGGTGACTGCCACCATCCTTCCCGGGGGGAGTAAAGGCTCTTCCTCCTTCGCCAACGTTTCTTCCTCCGTCAAAAAGTGTATTGCGCTGACAAACCCGTCGTCAGCAACCTCAACAAGACTGATACCCATCCCGACCTTATCCGCGTCCACGAGAAAGTTGTAGTGATAGGGAGGGAGGGGAGGAGGAATAATTAGGAATCCACAAATTAACCTCACTCAATTAAATTAATGTTTTTACGGGAAAAAATAAGTCTCATTATGATAATTATTATTCAGGGATGGTAAAAAGAATTGCATTTTTACATAGATCGTTTATGCAGAATCACTCAAAGACAAAATGTAGAGTAGCTTGATACTGATTTCAATTATTGAAATCTCAAATAGCATATTATGACGATGGATGATGTTCATTAGATAAATTTAGTTAATTATGCGTATCAATCAAATCAAATTGTTCCAATTTAATTACACTTATTTAAACAAAAGGAAAATATCTATTTTCATCATTATTTATATAAAATTATTCAAAAAAATAATATTAAAATTGTAAGTAAGAAAAATAAATCTTAAAAAAATCAGAAAAAATTGACTTTCACGATTAAAATACAATCATGAATTAGGATCTTTCTTAAATTTAATAAAAAAATAATTAGGTAAAAAAATGTGCATTAATTGTTGAAGGATAGGAAGCTTTCCGGTGGATACAAATTACAAAAGAAATGGGTTAGGAATGTCGGGATTTCAGAAAAGTATTTTAGAAAATTAAGCAGGGCCAGGGCCACTTTGAATAGAAAACAAGTCTTGTCTTAGAATACCCCCGTATTTAGTCAGAGTGGATTTTTGGATTTATTGACGACAGCGAATTTCACTTCCAAACACGATTCCGTGTTAAAAAATGGTATGTTTCATTGTATATAAAATGTAAAATGTAATCTATATTTATTTTTTAAATGCTTTCCGTATTTTGCTTATTTATTTTTCCCACTAATCCGAAGTTGATTAGTTGATTTTGAAAATTATTTTGAAAATTGATGGCAGGTTAAATGCAAATATTTGATGCGGAACTAATTGAATTCTTTTTTAACTTTATTTTACCCCAAATGCACTGATGTTTAGTGTGGCATTCGAGAATCGTCATCATCGTCTGGATATGAATCCTCCGAGGAGAAAGCATCCACCGAAATCGAGAAGGATGAAAGCAAGAACATTATTGCTTTCCCTGAAAATGATGCGGAGAGAATCTTCGATGAAATAGGCATGGAACCAAACGACCTGGACAATGAAAAGTTACCAATGGAGCAAGAAGAGAAACAGGAAGGTGAAAAAGATATTGACCCGGAAAAGATTGAAGAAATCATTAATGATTGCGAGAGAATCACCGGTGGCGAATCAGAACCCGAAAATGATGAAAAGAGCGACATACTGAAACCGGAAGTGATCAACCCTTCATCATCACCCCAAACACAAGCATCATCATCTATCGTACCAGAGTACAAGCAAATTCTGCAGAACTTATTTAGCATGTTCAACTATTCCAAACGCAAATATCCCATTCCAATGTATCCATACATGAAAGGACAATCAAGTGCTCTTATCAACACACCACAATCCAATACTTGTAGCAACGTCGTCACTCCCACGAATAACAACAATGGTTGTAGTAGCCATTAAATTTAAAAAAGCCATATTGTATTAATTAATAATTACCGTAACAAAAACAATCATATGTGAACGTAATGTAGCCTAACCACTTTAGATAAATTAAACCCGACAATTTCCTTTTCCATTACACAACCTATTCGAAGATTTTAACTATTGTGTAGCCCGAACAAGTTGAGTAAAGGTTGTTGCCCCGTTCGTGAACGTTTTTTGTACATGCCATTTTGCCTTAAATTTAATATAATTACCTACACCTACATTACATAAGAATTTTTAATCCCTATTATTATGTAACCCCCTGTTTTTCATACCAAGTTATAACAATAATAATTATAATTTAAAGATAAACAAATAATTATTAAAAGTAAAAGTTAAGATCAGACAATACGTCCAAATAATTGAAAATGTTGAATATTTTTCTCACTCGCATACAGATGACCATTCCATGCAATCCGTACGAAACCTAATGAGTCCAATTATATTAGTCATATTTGTCATGATGGATAACTGATTAAAAAAAGTCTTCTATTTAAATTATATTCTTGTCATTATTTAATAGATTTTGTGAGTGCCTGATTTATAAAAAGAAATGAATCAAAAACCTTTCATTGTTAACCAACAACCTAAAAACCTAATCTTTTTTTACCAATACCATTTTTATGTTGGAAGAAATTTACCAATAACACCAACCACGTATGTGAATTACTTAATTACTTAATTAATATTTTGTAGGTAGTTTATATGTTTTGCATAAATTACTTTATTTAATTCATTTAGGTAAGCATATTTCATTCGGGTTGTACCATATTATGAAGATTATTAACCTAGCTATTTGCTATTGAATGGTAGTCCAGCTCAGCTTATATTTTTGTTTGCGAAGCGGCAGGATTCTGGAAAAGATAAAAAGATTGCTGGAAATGTTTTAAAATATAGATATATTTTATGTTATGTTAAATGTTTAACTAACCGTTCCTTATTATTATGTAACAAGCAATGTCCTAGTACTTACGTACGTGCGTAGAAGCCTTTGTTATAAGAATTTATATTATTTACGGTAATCATGATCAATATAATGTGTCTATTGTATATTATTAAAAAAAATCTCTCGTGTTTGTAGCTACTTTCAACTAAAAAACACTAATAAAAGGTGCCATGACTGTAATATTATATCGAAAATATAAGAGGATCAACGATTAAAAGAAACTATCTGCTATCAAGTAGTATAGTTCACCTAAACACTTTTATGTCGTGTAATGTCGGATCGTTTGCAATTATTCATTTTTCATTTATATTTGATCCAATACATTTTAATCCCTTAACGGAAACCAGCAGAAGATCATATTTTTAAACAGTCTCATGAAGTGCATTACGCAAATTTTGTATTGATTTTTTAGCATCGTATTTGTCTTTATTGTGTTCTCGTTTTCAGTGCTAACAACAGTAAATTTAATTAGACAGAGCAAGCAAATAACAACAATAAGTCACTTTCATTCCATATGACTAACTATTTAATTTAATTGTAAGTTTCATACCGGAAGATCAGTATTCAGTAAATTGAACAGTTTGCAATGCAATGAGGCTGCACGGTTTACAATAACGCACTTCAAGTACTTAAACAACACCTTAAACACAGCTTAAATTGTGCATAACAGTATGAAATCAAAAATCAAATCGATAGCTCATTTTCATCGCCACACTTACTTGCGGGCGAATCTGATAAAAAGTCATATCAAGGCTTTGAATTCGTTGTAAATGCAAATTGTAGGTATAAATTATAGCTGGAAATACAGTACAGAATAGAATAATATGTACTACATATTCACAATGGCTGGAGGATCCATTGACTCTAAAATACATATTCACTACAATAATAATATTTTATCTAACGAACCATTTATTTTATAATAATAAAACTAAAATGCTACAGTCTACTGTACAAGTTCTAGAGGATAAAACTAATAAAAACGAAATCCATGATGAACTTTGTTACGTAACGTAACGCTTTTTTACGTTTGTTCTAAGCAGCCGTGATTATCGTACAAGCTGCTAAAAATTTACATCGGTAGTATGTAGTGTAGTAGGTAGTGGTAGTAGTAGAAACAACTCTCCTCAAGTCTCTCTTTGTGCATTATTATTTCATATACTTAATGTGCAGTCAGTAAATTAAGTTTAGTTGCCGTTTTTATCATTCTCCAAACTTTCTTGGAGGGTTGGATCCGATGAGGTGATGACTGGTTCGGTGGGAGATACGCTATTTGACACGCCTAAAGCAACTGCGGCGTAGCTTTTTCTGTTTTGGGCACCATTGCAACCTGAAGGCCCCTTTGGGGTTGCGAGGCGTTTCCGGAGTAGTTCTTCGCCAATGTTGACCTCCTGAAATAGATTATAAACGTATTTTCATTAATTAGATTCCACACGGCGCAGCGTTATGCTCATGTTATAGTTTTAAATAATCAATGACAAAAATTACTTTGTCCAATAGCTCAATCCAGATGACATCATGACCATCTTCAAGATCTTTTAGGTAGTCTTTTACTCGAGCTGTAAGAGCCTGCCACTGAGCACAGTAAGTCAGATCACAAAACACGTTGATGACATCATCCCCCCAATTTTCGCCAATGCAGCTGTGTAAACAAAGAGAATTAAAACAGAATCTATTAGCTTTGAGGTAAGTGCGAGAGGAAGCAACGGATGACTAACCAAACGTATACCTAAATATAATGACATCATACCCATTTTATTCTAGCATAATTCATGTTTAAACATAACATACCCAAGATTTAAAGTGGCTTGAATAGCTTGAAATCTAAGGTTGAGGAAGTTTGGATGGAGCTCATATATTTCCGAAATTGGTAAGACTCTCCGATCGCCATAGTCCAAATATGAAACCTCCGCTCTTTTATCCTCGATTTTCATTATTTTAGCACGATAACTGCAATTTATAGCATATCAGAATAACAATTATTAATATCAATCACCCTTGCGGACCCGGTTGAAGATACAAGATTGAATGTAAATGTTTGCTCCTTACATTTTCCCATCAACTTCAAATGGGGCAGCTACTACGTCTCCGACACTGAACTGTGAATCTGTTTGACCATTCTGTTGAATATTGTAATGATCAGTCATACTTTCACATAATTTATCTAGTTCAATGGAATCCAGGCCAACCACTGAAACACAAATGAAGAAACAAAATAGTTATTCATGCTACTTCATAAAAAACAGTAAAACTGTGGGGAATAAAGATATTTACATCATAAATATGATACCTTGAATCCAAAAGTCATTCGGATGATAAACGCACGACACAAATACTTCCAACATTCCATCCTGCCTGACGGGCAAAACTGGCTCCGCATTTGCAGAATTAACTGAAGAAGCTCCATTAAGGCCCGGACTCATCGAGACAGTTGCTGGACTAACTCTACCAGGCCTCCTATGCGTTCTGCTGGCGGTAGCATCATCAATACTTCTCCTTAGGTTTCGCTCCTCATCAACTTTCTCTGCCACGAGTTGCTTTGCCACATTAATTTGGTCCTGTGAGCCTTTGATTGTGATTTTTCTAGTGGGTCCAGCATCGTTCCCTAAAAAAATAAAAAAAATAATGGACACATCCATTTGAGAATTAGTTTTTTTCAGTGTCGGACTCAAATCATCAATCATATCATGACGTATGATCGTTTTTCTTTGACTACGATTAGTTAAGTTATTAAACTTTTCTTACCGTAATGATGTTGACTTTCTACATTGACTCGGGCTTTGCTCGCATCTTGAATTGATCTAATTGTTTCCCCTCCCCTGCCAATAATTCTTCCTACAGCGGACAACGGAACCGTAACGAACTCTGTGTAAATGACAGGTTGTTCGATGATGAACTTCTCGATCAAGGACTCAGCCAGTGTGACATTTGCTGGGGTGCCTCGGATGACACAGGTTCTGTCCCCATTTTCCATAGCTAAAAAAGTGCACATCAGAATAAAAATTACAGACGTTCTTGATACATTCCTTCAATTTATTAATTATAATTTTGGGAAACTGTTGATCTCAAAAACTTGTTATTCGCTTACTTTCATCATGGAAATTAATATTAGTATTGGACTGGGCTTGAATCCCTTTGATATTACATCCTTTCTTCCCAATCAAACCTGCGACAATCTCTCTCTGGATCCTCATTTCCTTCCGGAACGAGTGAGAGTCATAATCAACCTCAACCGCTGTTGGAACACCTCCCCGGGCTGGATCAACTTGCGCTGAAGATTGGAGATCAGAAGAATGAGGTTCAGTGGTGGATGACGACGGAGCTGCCCCCGCCGCCCTTAGAGACCCTTGGCCAGTCGTATTTTTGCCAGGTATGGGAGTGGAGGTCATTAAGGGCCCACCAACCTGTGACGCTACCATGACCTCCTCTACTGCTACAGCTTCTACAGGGTTGGTGTCGGTGGTAGTTCGACTATCGTCTAATTTCAGGGTAGAGTTATTCTCATACGTGTTAGTTGTATTAGCATCCCCCCGACCTCCCTGACCTTCATCTTTCCTTCCCCAAACAGCCTCATGCTTGGCTGCTGCCGGCTGGGCCAAACTTTCTTTATCAAAATCTTTGTTGCTAATTGACTTACTACTGTTGTTGGAGGAGCCGCCGCTCGAGCTGGCAAATGAAGCTAATGCATTTCTACTCCCTCCACCTCCACCACCACTCTTCACTAGCTTGTCCTCCTCACAGTCATCATTGTCAGTTTTAAAAGTCACTTTCTTCCCCTCACCACTTTTGGCCGATGTGCGTCTCATCCTACTTCCGGTGGCGCTGGAGGAACTTCCACTCTTCCCTTTCCGGTCTTGATATTTATTGTATAAGTACACTAGGGCTAGGGTCGCACCTACAGATGCGACCCCGAAAATGACCCGGCTCATTGTCATTTTGTTATCGGCAGGCATTTTGTTGATATTTGATATTTAAATTATGAATTGACAAAATGAAATTGAAAACTAACTGCGCAGTCAGATAAGAAATGATTAACTTGAAGTGTTTTAAGTAAGTATTAACTTGATAAACAACGTGTGAAAAATATCTAACTTTACTTTTGCCTTTCCTAACTGAACTGACTATAATTTAGTTGATAAATTGCAGTCTGTTAGTTAACAAGAATTAAGCACTTTTACTTTTCAATAGTAGTATGTAGTAAGTAATTTAATTAGGAACTATTTTCATATTTTTTGTCACTTTGATTTGATTTTTTTCCAGCGTGTTTAAAAAAAGGTGCTTTTGCTTTCACTCACTCACGCCGACTTGATTTCAAGAGCATGTGATCTTGACGAATGAATGGATGGAGAAGATGTGCTTTCGCTTCTTTTGATTTCGCTTTCGCTGATCTGATGCTGCTGACTCAATGTTCCAAAATGTTTCTTCATGTCCAAGTCCAACCCTTTCGCATCTCCTCGTCTTCCAAACAGAACTTGACGCAAAAAGCCGAAAAAGGTGCTTTCAACTCAACACAAGTCACCAAACAAAAGCGCTTTTTTGGAGGCTTCCATCAAATTCAAACTCAAATGGATCCTTTCCAAAATACATTCCAAACTCTCCTCCACTTCCACTGTTCCACTCCACTTTATACGCTAACTATAATGCGCTGCATGTTTTTCAAGTGCAAAAACCAAACCAATACATTTGAGATTTGAGAGAGACAAAAGAACTGTACTGGACTGGACTGAACATGCATGGACAGGTTATGTGCTTTTACTGCTTTTGTACCTGATTTTCGCTTTTCCGCAATTTTAC
>JAQGAI010002992.1:0-11393 GCA_034696905.1 Lepidocyrtus violaceus
GCTTACAGCAATTCAAAGTATGCTAACCTTCTGTTCGCTAAGCAGTTGTCATATCGCTTACGAGGGACTGATGTCAACGTTTATGCCCTATGCCCTGGATGGGTATGGATAAATTCAAGATAATAATAATTTATTTGTGCTTGCTTCTACTTGAACTCATGGAGGTTCAATGCTAATTATGCTAAATATTACTATCACAGGTAAAAACCGATCTCGCTCGATATTCCGAGCTCTCGTGGTTGCAGTATGTGGCGATGCTTCCAGTTGCATTTGTGTTTATGCGGACTCCACGTCAAGTATTTTGACCATTTTTATGTGAATTATACCTAAATTCATCAGCTGGATTATGATTTCACGTATGCCTCATTTTGTTCGCAGGGTGTGCAAACGATTCTGCACTGTGCGCTGTCCAGGAAAGTTCGGGGTGAAACCGGTCAGTTCTACCGTAACTGCACCCATTGGACTCCAAAATCAAACGTTTCAGAAGAAATCGCCCAAAAGCTATGGATCACCAGCGAATCTCTAGTAAATAAAAAGGAGCCAACGCAAAAACACAAGTTGCAAAACTAAATGTTGTATGAAAAATGACTGAAAACGGAATAAGTAAAAATTATGTAGTTCGTAATGTTTTTATTACATTTTGGTTTACCGTGTACAATGTGCGAAATGTTTTATTTTTCACAACTATTTATCGTTCTCATTACTTGTTTTACTCTTCACTGTCCAATTCCTCTTAAATCTAGGACGAACGAAAAATAATTATTTTTCCCATACATCATTCCGAACATCCATACACATTTATAAAAACCAATCATTGTGGAATGAACGATTCTTTATTTTTGACGTCTAAAATTTAAGTACCCTTTTGTTCTACGTTTGTTTGAACTACCCTTGTTTCCTTTCACTTGCATAAACGATTATAGTTTTTACTTTATACCTAATTTTACAAATTGCTACTCGAAAAATTAAATCCATTTGTCTACTACTTATAATGACTACAAAAAATAACTCTTTTTTTTACTAGAATCTCTCTCAGCAAGCATGCTTTCACCATTAATTACAGTTACAATTTCTCACGAGGTTTGTCTATAAAATCTATCTACTTTCTACTACGCTACATATAGGCTACGGGTTTGCACGCATTATGTCACAGCTATTTTATAGCTAACAAGGTTTCATATATATATTATATCATCAGTTTTAGTGATGTCTCTAATTCGAAAGTCGTAAACATGTCTACCTACACGTCTACCTACACGTATCATATCAAAGGTTGTCGCCTGTCATGTCATGTATTTTTTATGCTCGAAAAAAAAAACGAACATTTTTTTCACAGATTAAAAAATAAAGAAGCCGCAGGTTAATCGTATTTTCTTAAGATCCCTGTTTATGGTTACCTGTCATTCCTACAAAGATGTTTTTTTCCAGTGATGTATATAAATTGAAAAATTGTAATTTAACGTACCGCATTTTGTTTTTTGGTTTTTTCTTCATATTAATACTAGAAAAACTGCTGCAGTTGCCTTAAATTGGAAGTTACAAAGTCTCGTGCCTCGTATTTTCTATTGGGTTTTTCGTATTTTTACAAAACACAACTCGGTTACAACAATTTGTCTTTACGAAATTACTTAATTATATAGAATTAAAGTGAAGATTTGATTTTTTTCTCTTCTTTCGAGGAGACATTTTTTTTCTCTATAAAAAGTTCATTGCTCGTTTATATGCTTGCTTGGTACGAATACATTTTTTTAGTTCTATATTGCTCGAAGAATTTCTTTTGCCGGCTAAAAATTAAGATTTGTTTATAAATAGGCATATTTAGGCTGTTTTTTCGGAGGTTTTTTATTTCTTGCTGCTGTGAAGAGGACTGCTTTTCTTTGTTGAGTGAGATCCGGCGGATATAAATCCTCCATCGCGTTTCAAGTCCCGGTCACTTTTGATCCAATGCACTTTCAGGTTTTGCGTTTTTATTTCCAACATTTTTCTATCCCACACTGGAACAAAAAAATATGATCAAAAACGTTTAGCAAAACTTCATAATTAAAAGAAGTTTTGTTTTATTTTTTTTTAGAAAATAATGATTGTTCTTACTATCTCTGAGGTATTGCTGAATTTCCTCGATCTGTGGTACTTCCGGTAAATTACGTGATGCATGAAGTCCCCGGTTATGTCCATTCCCGTGATTTGTGTTGTTGAACACGATTACTTCGGAAGGCCTGTAGAAATTGAGACAACTACTAAATTACTGTCATAATCTGAGCTGATTCACACTAAACTATTTTATTTTGTTGGATAAAGTGTTACAAAATATAATCTTACGATGGAGGTCCAGCATTCCCGTCCGGTGACCGTTTCCTCGCATCTATGCTGTCCAATTTATGAGCATGAGTACTTAATCCTGAAAAAAAGATTTAAAAAATACTAACATTAATTTAAATTCTATTTTACACGCCTTTTCCCCGTTTCACATTCTTTCTTGACTGGTTTAATGTGGGCAATTAAATTCAAACTAAATTTCGCAACTTTATTTTACATTATTACTTTTGAACTCGATTTCGTACGACATGATGTCCTCCTTTATTATTCAGTACTTTTGTGAACAGGTGAGTAGAATTATGTTCGGAAAAACTCAGAACAAAATGTGTTCTTCACAAAAATGTAAAACAACTAAACTAAATCTGTTTTCGTTGACAGCTTATTTCTTGACTGCTTGCTGCTTGCACATGTATTACACGGTTTCCGATTCACTCTATTACAGAACAATATAGGTAGCTTTTAAACTAAATGACTATTAAGGCATACCACTTGGAGTTTTATTATGTGTCATAAAATAGCCAACTAATTGTGAAATGAGCAAGCTGCTAAACTGGCGGCTACCACGAGGATGGAACAGCTAAATCGTGTTACGCAAACTTTATTTAAACATTCGACATTCGCGGAAGAATGAAGAATTGCCCAGAAAAACAATTAAAAGCTAAAGCTCCACACAAATTACGCAATTAATTTATGTCACAAACCAAGTGTATTCACTATGCAAAATGTGGGTAACTTGAAACTTCAGGTTCAGATGGTAAACTACTTTTAACGTATATGCAATTTCAGGATCATGTACTGCTACTGCTACTACTGCTAATCTTGCAAATTTCACATAAATCTGTCCCTCTAAACTTCAATTTACAAAAAAAACCAATGCTTCCAATGCATGTCTTCTCCTTCAAGACTGGCGTTCGAAAATCTTTATCAAAAAGGATAAATGAATTCAATCATTCAGTTTGAGTTTTTGCTTTGTCCTGAAATCTCCAAGCCAGGTGTTATTCTCAAACCTTCAACAAGCAATACAGACCGATAGCACTAATAACTTCCTTTGTCGGGGATGGAAAAATGAATGTATCGGGGTTGAAATTTTGATCATGCATTTTTGTTCCAACTTCAGGGTCAAAGCATACATTCTGGTCTGGACCGACTGTCTGGAGTTAGTGCAATGAGGGTGAGGGTTGTTGTTGGGAAAGATATGAATGAAAACAACCAGCATCAACCATTCTAAAACAGCAACAAAAGGCTTTCGAAAGGAAGCAACAATGGGAAGGAGTATTTTTTGTGAAACATTGTCTATACGAATAACATGAGCCTATTCTAGGATGACAAGACGCTTTTGTCCATACAATCTCACCGTATCTAATCACGAACGCATGAAATCCCATGGGCAAATAAAATCTACGCTTGGGCGTGTGTTATTAAAAGGAGGATGGGGAATGGGGAATAATGGGGATGTACAATTGCGAGTAATAAAACATTTTAGAGCAAGGCACATATCTACATGAGCTTCCATGATTTCATATGAACTTATGGGCATAATAGTTTTTATTCATCCTGTCCGGCATAAAATCATCGGATCAGCCTAGCAGTATTCATTAGTAAGTAGCCAGCTACTTACTAGATTCAATCGATAATATGAATGTGCATCACTTTCCTTTGCATTCCAGTTTTAGCTAAATTGCTAATTGATTGGATCTTATTTTATCTCATACATTGAATTTTAAACGCCAAATGGGCCCCATGTGAACAAAGTTCTTTTAGAATGGGGGATTGGAAAGTTCTCATTGTTAGATCAAGAATGCCGTCGCGCTATATGAAAGATTGAGAATGTAATGTGGAAACTTTCAAAATACTTTAAGATAGGATTGGGGTTTGAATTGTTATGGGTCGATACATTGGCTTTCAATACATTATTGGAAACTGGAACTATTACTATTCTCTCAAATCAGCTCGGAATCTGTCAGTCATAGCGGAGCCGAGCGTGATCCCTATCGTCATTACTATCACCGAACTGAAACTAACGTACACGTGTGTGGAGACCATTATTATAGATGCATAAAACTTTTTTAAATAGCTATACAGAAAAACGTAAATTGAGCTAACCGAACCAAGCGTACCGACGCAAGATTTATAAAAAAAAAGCAAATCTTATTTCAAGGATGCGTATGTACGTTTTGGTTGCTTCCAATACTTCCAAATAATTACAAAGAAAAAAGACACGATGTATTATTAGATGGGGATGGAATTGGGTAATGTGAACTGTTACATAACAGAAGCGTGCAGCGTGCTGTACTTAAATAAGCTTACAAATGTACATGTTATGCAACATCGACCGAGAGCATAAGCGAAGAACCACGGCAGGGCACACAGAACTCTCCCAATATCAACCTTACAAATTTTAAGCAATCGAAAGTACGGGAAATCTTTTTGCAATGATTGCCAAAAGTTTTCATGCCATCTAACAACTGATAGCTATACGGAAATGGAGGGATTAGGAAGGACGAACAAAGACAAATGTGTCATTTCTATTTATGCAAATCTATGAGAACAATCGATCAGTACTGAAAATTCGCAAATATACTTGCAATACATGTTTCTACATGAATGGTACTGACAATCTAATCAAAGAATCGCAGATTTGTTTTAGCCCAATTTACTAGAATGATAACGATTTAAGACACCGACAACAACTCTCGAAACTCGAAAAGAAAAATAATGTGTGTAGCTAACTTACTTGCTTTAGCAGCGGTTGTAAGTCTAGCTGGCTTATTGGATAAGAACATTTCCTCAGTCTTGAAGGTTTAGTTTTGAAGAAGGGATTCCACTCCTGGTTGTAGTAATACTAATCAGTTACTCAGAATCAATATTAGATTGGCAGTAAGGATTTTTCTTTGATACGTATATACTTTCACTTCTTCAGTTTTACTTGTCCAGGGACACGTTTCACTTCACTCTCCAAAAAAAAAAACAGTAAATCGATATCCTTTTAAATAAGTTTCAAAATTCCCTTTATTTTACACTTTCACCGACACGACATGATATTTGATCAGCTTATGAAAACTTTGATGGTGGACAACTATTAGCAGACTTTCCGTAATTTTACGTAAAACCTTGTAAAGCAAATCTTAATCACATAAAGATTGTAAAAAGATGTTATCCAGAATTGAACAGGTCCTTGAAGGAGGATGCGGATGGAAGGATGAGGGCATGTATAGATTGTAGGTTATATATTTTGTTAATGTATTGCAGTTTGTTTCGTTGTGTAGTTTTGTTTTTCAGTAAGTGAGGTACATACGAATACGTATAATTATGAACTTTATCACCTTTTACTTCACTACGTCAATTTGTTTCACCTGAAAAGAAAAATAGTTTTAAAAAAACCAATCACAAAGATATTTTTTATGTTTTTTAATACTTCCATCAAAGCCGATTCCTTCCACGCACTTCCAAACCGAAATGTTTGACTTTCACAAATGTCCGTCATGCTCATTCATAAACTTATATAATACCTAAATAAGTATATCCTATCATAGTAAAACAAAACTTACCGGTAAAAGTTTCGGGTTCCACGCTGTAAATACACATGGACGATGATGATGATGAGGATTATGGAAGGGGACAGTATCAATTACAGACAGTGATTTACTCAAATTGTAAAAAAAAAATTATGTGCTGTATTATTTATCTGACTCAATAGCTTGACTTCAATATACTGATTGATAAGGTTATCGTGATGTGATAGGATTGCTTATGGCTTGGCTTGTGATGCTGCTGCTGCTATGTTGGAGCTCTAAAATGAATGATGCAACTCCACCAAAAGAGCGCTGATCCGAATGTAAAAAAAGGCTAAAACTCTTTCCCTACAATATCGTTACACTATGATCAAGTTAACTGAGATTTTCTCCTTAAATTGATTCTGTTTGAAAAATATAGCTATTCGTTTGTGTAATTGTATTTAAATTAATGTCATAAAAATGTATAGAAACTTTTTGTGCATGGAAAAGGTAGTATGTATAATTGACGAAGAATCCTGAAGTTATTTTTATAACCTTTCACCTTTACTTTTGACTTGGGAAACGTTATTATGTAAAAAAGGAAAAGGAAAGCAGCACGTGGTTTTCGGTTTTGTTCCCCTAAAAAAAAATCCCCTTTTTTATGTATTGCTATGTTCAGGACCTAACTTAAAATAGAGGACTATTACATAAATTGTATGTACAACAATATTCCTAGTCATACATAGTTGTTCTTGCGATAGAGTAAAAAAAGGAGTAAAAATACTTAATGTTAAAAATGAAGAAAGAGAGAGAGTCAAATGGTGAAGGAGAAGAAGAACGAAAAACACACACAAACAGAGAGCTCAAAGTCTCAAATTCCAAAAATCCTTTCTTGTGTTCTCTGATATATAACCCATGTAGCTTGCCTTGTACATTAACGTGTAAAGTTGAGTCTTTAAGCCAAGCCAGGCAAGGAAAAAGCATACATATATTCTTCCTAACAACATAACATCATCATATCGAATAAATTACGTTCATATCGGCAAAAAAACTCTTCCTATAAGAAACAGCTACTTTATGGAAGTTAACCAAACGGTAAAATGGAATGAATACCTCTGCATTTTCAAAAAGACACAAGTCAATACACATTTTTTCCCTCTGTACTTTTTAGTGGAGTTTTGTCCTCATGTTATGCTCCTTATTTCTTTGAGTGTGTCTATAAAAGTGTTATAATATCGATATCTGGTCATTTGGCTGTATAGTTTTTCCCTGCGTGCCTCCTCCTCACACAATGTGGATGTGGAAGTGTGGGGATTGTGGAAGAGCCAAGTTTTATTGGGGAAAGAGCATGTGATGTTTCTTTTCCCGATGATGATGATACCAATAATGCAATGATGTGTTATGGTCGCCCTCTCCCATTTATAGTTCCTCGTTGGGAATTTTTTTTCTCTCTCTCCGGATTATTATTCAGACTCCTTCTTGACATGCCTATATGTGGAGGAGGAGGAAGCGGAGAACAAAAGGGCCGTTATGTTGGTTATTTGGTTTGAAGAATAATACCATTTGCGTGTCTAATGGAAGTAAAAAAAGGATGCTAGGGTGAAAATGGAACTTTGACTTTTACATTTACTTTGACTTTTAAATGAACCGAGAGAATTAAGATATAGGTATATGTAGACTGACTATGAGACAATGATTAGCTAAATAGAAAGTGTTGGTTATTTCTGGTTCACAATAACTTTGCGTTTTCATTATTCATCGATTCCAATGCCTATTTACAAGACAATACTAGATTGGGAAAGTCCATTATGCATTATGGTAAAAAAAAATATGCAACTGACGACAATGATGCAGAGGAGTTGTTTTTATTTTTCATGGATTTTCATGGAGGTAGTTGTATAATTTTAGTTGCAGTCGTGTCGTATGCATACTTATTTGTATTGATTGGGCAGTTTTGAGACGGACGCTGTCTCCGACGTGGCTCAATTCAATAAAGTTTATTGACATAATTATATGAATGCTTGATGTTGGCAGGAGTAGTGGGAGTGCAATTGAAATATGTGTGCTGTACATACTTGCAAAAATAACGTAAATTGTGACAGGGGGGAAGGTGCATATATATTTTTGGCTCCTTTTTCTCCTTCTTCTTCATTATTCTTATCAATTTCATAACATAACATCAATCATACCACAACATGAATAAAAGATAATCCTATATGGATAAGTACTTTTATTTTGAATGATAAATTTCTTCTCCTTTTCGTCGTCCTTCTGGAGTAGAATGCAACTGGTCTGACTTTTCTGCTTGATGATTTTTTTTAATGCGAAACTTGTATGAAATTGCGGAGTGAAAGTAACAAGAAACGAGTAAATCAATGAATGAATAAAAATGAGCCTGTTTTAATCGAATATGTTATGCATCATGTAAATATCTTCATATTATCATTATCTTTGCATTAGGTTTCTGTTTGACGTTTCCTTTATCTATCTCTGTCGGCAAATGTTGGATCTACAATCTACAGTGCAGTACCATTGGTACTTATCATTGAATTATCATAATATCATTCATGAGCAAATTCAACATTGCCTCAATTTATTTCATATTAAGGATATTTTTTCTTTAAAAAATTGAATATAAAATATATAATTGAATTGAAATTATAGCTATAAATTCTGATAAACTGAGAATAGAACCTCAAACTGAACAAAAACTGGAATGGGGCACTGTGAGACACATTTCGTCACCTTCAACTTTTCCCTTCAAATCCTTCGCTCATTTGACTTTCCCCACTTTCTGCCCTTTTCCCTTTTACCTTCTGAAACTACGATAGACTAATTTGAGGATTTTTACAATATTTTACACTTTACATCTGCTAATTACCAATTGCAAATTGCAATTTTTGGCTTTGGCTATTCCAGAAATTCTCGCTAGGCAGGCTGCATCAGCATCATCATCGTTGCATTGCATACATGCATACGATACAATGTTGTATTCTACAGATACAGATTCAATTGTAAACTACAGATTCAATCCAACTATTTTATTTCATGAAATGCGTTCATCAACACAATACTCAAAACGCAAGCTTATTACTTTCGCTACTGCATATACTCTCGCAGCGACCGGATCCACCCACCCACTTACCCAAACAGCTGCATGAAACTTACTATGTATACTTTTCGTTCATATGTTCAAGTTGTGTTGTGTTTATACTTTACAGAGAGAGAGTAAAAAGCTTCCGTGTTTGGGTGAGCTTTCTGTCATTTCATTTCACCTGATTCATAAAAGTTTGAAGATTATAATTACTTTTCTTTTATTGTATTTTGAAGTGAAAGTGAGAAAGCTCCGCTGCTTTTAAACTTGTTTTTTTAAATGCACCTCCTTTTCGGCAACACGTTTTTAACTAGCAACCTTAAATGCATTTTTCAAGTCAAAATCGTTTGGTCAAGATAATTTTGACGTGAGGAGAACCAAATTTCAAAAGGAGCCACTACACATAATATGGCATAGTTGATTAGTTAATATATGTTACGCTGAAACTGAACTGTTTATCATTGGTCGTTGGTTGATTGTCGATTAAAGCCAGTCATTATCCCCGAGGGAGAGTGAACAGTGAAAATGGCACAGTCTTCTCAGGCCAAACGGGAACTTCCCGTTTTTAGCAAATCCAAAGTTAATTTTATTCCTAACAGTCCAATCACGCATTTATGTGTGTGCAGCAATAAGATTGCGATTGCGATGTTGAATAAGACGATTTTGAAGATTGATTCGAAGGATCCTGAACATCCGGAAGGTAACGAATATAGTTAGAATAGTTAAATCTATGATTAAGTTTCTAATAAGCGTACTTGAGAGTAGATAATAATGATTAAATTCGGTTTTTCGTTTGTAATTTCAGAAATCAATCTGCAAAAGTATGATATTGATGCGAAGCTGTCAAACATGTTCCTTGACCCGACTGGCCAACACCTTTTTTTGACATTCAGCCCCAAGGACAGTTTGAATCCGGCTGAAGTGATGTACATAGCACCGAAGAATCCCAAGCCGAAGGATATCGTACCCTTGAAGGGCCACATTATTACAGCGGTAGCTTGGAATCCAGATTTTGAAGGTCCATTTTTGCTGGGCACATCGAAGGGAGCTATTTTCGAAGGGGAGATTATGAGTGGAGATGTCAAAAATTTGAAACAGGTACATACACGAATAAAGTGACAGACCAAGGATGAGCATTTAAAAAAAATAATTTTCATGTAATTTTTGTTAAATGTTTGAAGTATGCTAATAATTTCAATTTGTTTCCAGATCTATGATATTGGAAAGGGAACGCCCACTGTAATCTGCGGCCTCGAATTCTTCTTCCTGCCAAGATCCACCAAATGTTATATTTTCATTGCCACTTCAAAAAGACTATATCAGTTTAAAGGCAGCATTCCATACAGAGAAGAACGCCCAATGTTCACTGGAATATTCAATTCCTACATTAGCCAAACTTCGGAAGAGAGTTTTAAGGAGTTCGGACAGAATACTCCCGCTGGGACGTGGACAGGACAAGCTGGAAACAAGCTGAGCATTTTTCACTCCTCCAATCTCCCTTATCCACGGGCTATTTCTTATCTGTCGGACATGGGACTCATGGTGTTTAATCATGTAAGCCCCTCTTTTCAATAATGAAGTATTTTGTTGTGAGAAATTCAATCATTTAAGTTTTATCAGACTATTAATCTTGATTAATCTTGATGGTTTGTGATTTTATTTTGGTAGACCATATCAGCCCCGATTACAGATGAGAACGGAGATGAAGACTTTCTAAGTAGCATGACTCAAATTCAATACCCAAAACTGCCAGAAGATGAGTTGACTGCTGGCAACCCACAATCGGTCTGCAACTTGCCAAGATCCTTAGTTTCTACTGACTATCATGTGATGCTCCTCCTTAAAAATTCCGTTAAGGCGGTCAGTGTTTTGAATGAAAGTCTAATATTCGATGACAGCTACAATGAGGTTAGTTAAATTAGCAAATTTAAAAAACAGGCTTTGTTTTCGAAAGGATAAAACAATATTAAATTCAATCGAATTTCGTTTTCCAATTATTCAGGTAATTGGCAGGCCCTTGAATCTAATTAGGGATCCCGTCAGAGGGTCAATCTGGTGTTACACTGAAAGGGGAGTCTTTAGATACACAGTTAACGACGAAGATAGGGATGTCTGGAAAATATTTCTGGAGAAGGGAGACTTTGTCAAAGCCAGGGAATATTCTAAGCACGATGCTGATAAGCTGGAGGTCATCCATTTAAAGCAAGCGGAGCACTGCTTTTTAAGCAAAGAGTAAATTTAAACAAGATGCTTATGTTCTTATTTAACACTGAACAACAATCACTCATACTTTTTAATATGTACATCCTACTTTTAATTTTTGCAGGTATGAAATGAGCGCCATGTATTATGCCATGACCAAGGCTTCGTTTGAAGAAGTTGCTTTAAAGTTTGTTCAGATTGATGACTCGCATGCACTAAAAACATTTTTATTGAAGGTACGTAAAATCAAGTGTAATGTATGACAAGTGATTTAATTGAAATTGAAC
>JAQGAI010002993.1:0-11391 GCA_034696905.1 Lepidocyrtus violaceus
GTGATGTTGTTGGGGCCGTCCGTGGCCCCTTGGGCTATGCTCTCTGCACTGCTCCCATCACTGGTCCCGGTGGAACTTAGCATTGTCCTTTTGGGTTGCTATTCTTCTTGTTTTTTGGAGGGGGAGGAGGAGGAGGAGGGGAAGTTTAAAGTGGCTCTGCTGCCCAGCTATCAAATACTATATTGTTTTTCTGGAGGGGGGAAGGGAGGCTTGTCCTTCAACTTGCTCCAGACAACAACAATTTTATATCTATATTTTTTTTTATTGGAAAGTGTTCCCAAACTTGTTCTTCGTTTTCCTTCCTTCACAGACTTCCGACTGGGGGAAGGAGAGGCTCAGTCCATGAGGCTTGTCAAGAAGAAGAGCCCGACCTTGTAGTGCTGCTGCTGCTTCTTCTTCAGTTTCTTGTGAATGGTGTAGAGTAGCCAAATTTTCTTCATTGCTTGGATGATGATGATGATGATGATGATATGACTGTGCTGGAATGAGTTGGGGAACTGAAATTCTTTTAAAAAAAATGCCTTTTCTTACTTACTTTGCCCAAATGGAACCGGAAATGTCTTTGTGCCCAGAGGCTCTTCTTCATCTTCCTCCTTTCGTAATTAGTAAAATAAAATAGTTTTGATTCTCTCTCTAATCAGCTCTCAATTTTTTTTTATAAAAGGAAAAAAATACTAAATTAAATGAACTGGATATTATATTTAAAAAAAAAAACGCTTGCCTTGATCGAGAAAAAAATGTCGTTGTTCCATTTATGTAAAATTAGCTCAAATGAAATTTTTGATTTTGATTTTCTTGGAAGCTATTTATTTATATTTGATCTTAGAGTCAGTTGACGAGTGAGAGCTTTCCCTGTCATCCCTGTAATGAAATTAACTGGAGGCCTAATTGGGAGTAAGCAGCTTTCTCCTTCAAGGGTGAAGGTGTGAATCAAGGAAAGGAAACGTTTGACAGAAAGTTTGACTCTCTCAATTACCGATAAATTTTTCAGCTTGTTTGTCTGTGTGTAATTTAGATATCTAGATATTTTGTAGCGGAATTTTCTGGGAAATTAGCTATGTTTTGGAGGGGATTGGGGCATTGTGAGAACCTCTTCATGTTTTCTCTTAGTTTTGAAGATTTTTTTGGCCTTCAAAAAGAAGGAGAAAGTTGGGATATTTAGCAAACTTACTCTTGTTGTTCCTCACCTGTTTTCAATGAAATTCAAATGAGCATAACTCTCCGAATTCGACTTGACTTGACTTTCAACCTTCTTCAGCATGAGTTGGGTGAGGTGAGAGGCTTGAAATCCTAGTTGGGCTCACCAACCCCGTCTCATCATCATCTCGTTTCTTCTTCTTTTATTCTCGAAGTTATGTAGTTGAATGGAACATTAGTTAAAATTAACAGTTTAAACAAAAAATTCAAATTCAACTTCTAGTTCATGACTCAAAAAACCGGATGAGACAAAAAGGAAAAACTCTTTAACGAACAATGAACGAGAAACTTGTTGAGCTTGTCAATAAAATCGTTTGCTTGGCTTCACCAATTTATTTTTTTAAACAGCAGTCAACCTGGAGCAGTCACCCAGACCAACATATTTGGGAAGATGAACAAACAATGCCTGGCCTCCTCCCTCACTGGTCAACAATCACTTGAAAGAAGTTTGTTTCAACCAAATTTCCTATTTCGCAGGGTTCGGGGCAATCTGAGACCAGTTTAAAAAAAACCATCCCGGTAGCATTCCCCTGCTAAATAATGTATCCTTCCTATGAACGGTTTCCTTATCGAAAAAAACTGAACAATTAAATTTAATCAGTGTTGATAATTAGATCAAATCACTGACCATGTATGTCTGTTTCAAGTAAAACTGAGAGGATTGCCGCTGATTCCTTCTCTTCCTCGCTGAATCCATTCAACACTCTCTCTTTTTTTTGTTCCACCGCCACTGAAACTCCAACCAGTTTCCACACCTCATCTGCTCCGCCAAAGGTGGAAAATGTGAGTGAAGATGGTTTGGAGGAAAGGAGGGGGAAACAAATCGAGAGGAGCGTATCGACTGACTATGGAATATGGATACTTTCGTTAGTTAGGTGTGTGTAGATGTGTGTGATTTTTTTCTGTTAGTGGAAGCGGAGGAGACAGCGTTAGAAAAAAACCATCCAGTTTGATGATATGATATGAGAGAGAAAGGAGCGCTCCTGCCTTCCAACCAATTCCAATCCAAACCAAGCCATACTACATAGTATAATATATCCAAGTCGGAATCAGACTCCATAATAATGCCTAGTGCCAATGATGCCACTTCCAAGTTATTTTACTTTATTTTTATTTTCTCAGGAGGAGGAAACAAAAAGGGGTGATGATAAAAAAAAAGTATTGTACTCTCATGGAGGAGCTAACAAGGGAATGATGATAACTTCCAGATTTTGGTTTTCGAGGTGATGTTCCAAAGACAAAAGGCTGCTCAGTGTCTGGGGTGGTGGCGGCTGGACTTCCAGGTTGAAAAATAAAAATATATCTGCAGCCAAGTTGAACTAAATATTTAACCACGTATCATCATCATCACATCATCATCATCATCATAATTAATCATCAGACAGGGTCTGGCTGGACTGGACTTAAAAAAATAAAATAAAAAATCCGGAACAACAACTTTTTGTTTTTCATTTGAGAAGAGAGAAGCGTGTCCTTTCTCTCCAATAATATATACATGCACAAGTGAATTTCTGTAGTTGGCCTACTACTAGACTGACTAGACGAGGTTGGTTTCCCCATTTCCCATTCCCAGAAAGGGAAAACTGTTCCACCAAGAGTGAAAGGGGGGGGGAGAAAGAAAATGGTGTGATCAGCAAAGTAAACAGATGGATTCTAGGTTGAGGAGAAGAGGTTTTGTGTGAAACAACTTGGTTGTGGAGACAGAGTGAGAGAGGGAAGGTACACTAGTAGGGCATCACCATCATCATCATCATATCAGAGATGAGGACAAAAAGACTTTCCAATATTAACATTTTGGAAGTGTGAATTGAATGAATGCCTTTCCAAGCAATGCAATGGTGCTCTCAAAAGCTTCTGTCTGTCTCTCTCCGGCCATGTCCATTCTACGGTTGTTATTAGTTGGAGGAACTTAAGCATAAAAAACCAACCCATGTAATAAATTCGGCATTTGTGCTGATGAGTGGACTCCAATTTTTTTTAGCTTCCTGGAGACAAGTGACATGACAAGGTATCCATCCATTCCGCAATGAAATAAAAAAAAAACTGCAGAATTTTGTGAAATGGATGTGGGAAAAAATCCTTTTTGACTTGGTTGTTGTCAGTAGGATGGTTTGAGCATTGACAGGTCCGAGTTCAGATTCATCCCATTTCAAAAACCAACACTTTTTGTGTTTTCCCATTCGTAATTTATGAAAAGGAGGAATAATATTGATTATGTATCTGGTGAAAAAATAAAATAAAATATGACAAATGGATGGATGGCTAGGCTGGCTGTTTCTACGACTTTCTCAAAATGCCCCATCCGGGATAGATGCTCATATTTTTATTTATGAAAAAGTTTTCAGGATTTTGCACAGCCAAAAATAAGAAGAAATTTTTATGCTTACGATTAGGTTTTTAGCAAACGGCCAATATTAGAATACATTCATTCATTTCTCATCAGGATGGACTTTGGCAATAAAATGTGCTAATCTGAAATGCAAGCAGAAACAGGTTTTCTTTAAAATTCCACCCAACCCTCACTTTACAAAGTACTTGCAAAAGATATTTGAACTTTTAAGGTCGCCACTTTTACTCACTCACTCACTCCTCCTTTCTCTCTCTCTTTTTTCCGAGTCTTTTTTATGAGACGAATGAGATGAGATGAAAAGTGGGAAATGAGACGTTAAAGCTAACCGTTAAAAAAACACACACACATGCTTTGGAACAACTTTTTTTTCACGTTTCAAAGCATTTATTCCTTTAACGCCTTTTCAAGTCTTTTTTATTATTCTGGCTCTCACATTTGAAAAAACTGAAACTGTTCATGAGTCATGAATGAATCATATAACAACTTTTTAGTCATCATCCGGAGAATTTACAGTTTTAAGTGTAAGTATAACATAACGTATTGACGGAGCGGGATCATGAGCGGAGCATTTCAATCATGGCTCGATGATCGGATCGA
Source organism: Lepidocyrtus violaceus (assembly GCA_034696905.1). Lineage (NCBI taxonomy): Eukaryota > Metazoa > Arthropoda > Collembola > Entomobryomorpha > Entomobryidae > Lepidocyrtus > Lepidocyrtus violaceus. Next base: position 4,145 of record JAQGAI010002993.1, read on the forward strand.
ATCTAGTTAGTAATTAAAAGTACTTTATTGCGAAACATATATTTTAAAAAAAAAATGTCGGGGAGGAGAAATCGAGTTATAAAAAAGGCATTTTTTGCGCTGCTTTCTTTCTTCCAGTGTGAACCGATAAGCTATTGATGGAAAGCAATATATTTTTCCCGAGGAATGAAGAAGAAGCTGGTTGAGAAAAGGGATGATGATGACAAGTAACTTTCTGTTGATTGGGATGAGTTGTTGTTATCATCATCATACGAGACTGTTGCTGCTGCGCTTATCGTATTTCGATATGGGTGGAGGGTGAGGATGATGATGACCAGACTGCTCATTATGAAGGTAGTCGATGCTGATGCTACGGTTGGGCCCAACGTTGCTACCACCACCACCACTGCTACTTGTACTAACTATGTTTGTTTCTCCGGATGGGCTGGGGAGGGAGGAGAGGGAGGGGAGGATGGAGTCCACCTCGTTCACCCAAAAGTTGGCGCAGTTACAGTGGTAGATCTTCCCCCCATAGTCCAGACACTCGGCTATCAGGGAGGTGTCCACAAGGCAGAGACAGACGCCACAGCAGTTGGATGAGCCATCATCATCCGCCTCCGGGGACGAGCAAGGCTCCGGATCCTCACGGAAGGAAGTTGCTTGGCAAATTTCAGTCTAAAAATTAAAATGAATCATTAATTAATATTTTTGAGAATCGATAGGGCGCTGTTAGTGTTAGCGATTATGCAAATTAAATTAGCATTATTATTTTTTGCTTGGTTTACGGACCGACACACAAGTTCCAAGGAGGAAGGCGGTGAGAGTCTCCCACAAGCTGGTTATCTCGTCACAGCCCCCCCGAAGCCTATGCTCCAGTCCAATTCTCTCAGCAGACTTTTGGATTCGTTGGAATATACGGTACACCTCAAGTATATCTGGAATAAAAATAAATAAATTATGTAATCATTCGGAAGAATGTAAGTTGGCGTCATTGTCATAAATTATTAGAAATAATAAAATGGACTTACTCATCACATAAGAGTAGCCCCTTTCATCAGCCACCACCTCCTTGATCACCTCGCTGGTGGAGACGGAGTTGAAAACGGAGAGGGCCTTGGAAATCATAAGCTTGCAGAGGTGAAGACACCGGCTCCATTCCGTAAAGTAGCGCTCCTTTTCCTGGAAAGCAAAAAGCAAACAAAAATATAATCCATATTTTATGAGACAAGCCAAAGTGCTGGAAATTAGCATAAACTTTAAGTAATTTTGGCTAATAGTTTGAGAGCCGCACATTTTCACACTCCTCCCGGAAGCATTGATACTTATCATACTCATCATAAATGATTGCCTCATCGGAGGATGACATGATCCCGCCGGGATGGTGGAGGAGTGGAGCGGGAGGGGGCGTTAGGGAAGGACCCACTTTCCCACTTGCCGAATGACTTTGATGATGATGATGTTGATGATGGTTTTGGAGTGGGGGAGACTGATCGATAAAGGCTTTGCCGTTGTTATTGTTATTATTATTGTTGTTGTTGTTGTTATTGAGATTGTTGTTGGTGGTGTTGTTGTCGGCGTAGTCGACGGTGACGTAGTTGCCCAAGTCCAAGCTGGCGATGGACCGGGTTTCCGGGGAGATGTCCAGGAACTTGGACTTCCCTCCGCTGCCCTTCCGCTCAAAGGGGGGGATGTAGTCCAGTCCAGGGTCGCTGTTGCTCTCCTCCACGGATGGGCTCCACTTGAGGGGGTCGATGATGTCAGTCACTTCATCATTGCGGATTAGCGAGGTTCGGATGAATGTGGGTTGAGGAGGGATGGAGCCGCCGGCATTGCCGGAGGCTGCGGAGGAGCTGGAGCTTTTTCGGGTGAGGACGCCGGCAAAGTCGGAAAAGGGGTCGGGGAACTCCTCCCGGCTGTCCTGGCGTTGGTTAGCCAAAAAATGGCGTTGGAGGGAGAGTGGGGATGGCTGGGAAGTGGTTGGTTGCTGCTGCTGCTGCTGATATGGCTCGGGAGGGATTGGATTGAAGAAGGTTTCGAAGCCGGACAAGCCTTCATTGGTTTGAGGGAAGGGCTTCATCGCCCCAAGGGCTTGGTGGTGATGAGGGAAGGAGGGTGCTGGCTGGGAGGGTGGTGGTTCGAAGGGCGAGAGATCATCAAGCAGTGTGCTTGTGGTATGACTGGTATTCAAGGCGGCTGTCGATGTCGACGTGGAGGGTGGCTGAGGTGTGACTACTGGCTCGACACTAACAAAGTCTCCAAACTCCCCGTCACTGTCACAACCCCCACCGTTCTCCACAGTGGAAGAAGTCACGAAAGCTGATGATGATGAGGATGATGGAAAGTAGGTCGAAGGTGGTTGTTGTAGAGCCGGCGGTACGGAGGAAAAGGACTGCAGACTTTGCAGATTTAGTATATCGTTTGCGTTAGTTGCGAAGGAGGGGGTGAGGGCTGTCGTTGCCGACACTTTTCCTGTGTTCGGGGTGGGAACTTCCGGGGAAGTGAATCCCGTGAATGATTGGAAATCGCCGAAGTCAAAGTCCGAGTCCCCGCCAGCCACAGTGGTAGTGGAGCCCGTCGCATTGGAAAAGGCTTCCACCGAGCTCGGCGGAGGAGGAGAGGAAACGTTGAAGGCACTCACACTACTCGAGTTGTGCTGATGATGATGATGATTAGAATTTATAGGGTTGCTTGGAACTGGAGAAGGGTTGGCCATGGACGACGATGTGGACAAAGTGGAGGAGGATTCTTTCATCCCCCCTTGGAAAACGCTTCCACCAGCACCACCACCACTACCACTACTGATATCCGTCTCCATGAACATCCTAAGGGCGGAGTATTTGTCCTCCTCCCCGATAAGCAAGTCTTGATTGTAGTAGCTCCTCCCATTAGTGTTACTGATTGTCTTGGGAGGCTTCCCTAGCAGTCCGGGAAACATGATATCCGTTCCAGTTCCATTGCTAAGATGACTTTGGAAGCCATTATTCCCATTAGTCTGTTGTTGAGTTCCTCCTCCACCGGCGCCAGGAACGGACAGGCCAAGATCATAGTTCGCCAGTCGGCTTCCAACATTCTTCTTCCCAACTTGGTTTTTCGGGCCGGGCGGAGCCCCCACCGGCTTCAGTACTGTTGGTGGTCCGCCACTGGACGAGGAAAACTGCTGCTGTGAGCGGAGGAATAATTCAGACTTTGTTGTGGGCTGGTGGTGGCCATGAACTGGGCTTGAGTCGGAGTAGCGCGAACCCCCCTTGTTCCCCCCTCCTCCTCCTCCTCCTCCTTGGGGGAGCAGGGATGGTGTCTGGACAGCCATTTGAAAGTCGGAGAACTCATCCATTTCTTCAAACCTTCCAGCTCCACTCTCCTTCCGAAACAAACCAACACTTTCTTTCAATCCTTTCTCTCTCTCTGGACGATAGCGCTAGAGCTCCTCCTTAATTATTATAACTACTCTAGTTATTATTATTATTGAAGATGTGGAAGGCAACAAAGTTGAAGTAGAAAATGTATTGTTAACAAGTTCCTCCACATGTTCCAGTTGGGATCGTCGGGCTGGATTGATTACATAGTCCATCAATCAATAGTTTAAAGGCGCCAGGTTCCCATCTAAAATTCATATAAAAAAAATTATGAATCCAGACATGAAATATTATATTTTAATTTTTAAACCACCTATAATATTTAATTAATCAACTTTAAAATTAAGTTTGGAAATTTTCTTACCTAAGCACATCTTCGTCGACATCACACCTTCACGCCTTCACCAACATGACTAAAACTTCTGAGACTCCAATTTAGAGATCTATATTCCAAGTTGGAAGTCTGGATTTTATTCGCATTTAGTTTAATGATTCCACCAACTTTAAATTCGACACGTGTTCAGTCCACTCCACTCCAACTCACCAACCAACTTGCTTTATCAGATCCTGGAATAAAAATGAAATACAATTTTTTTTATTCCTTTTATATCCTAAACAGAGAGACACACATCTTCACACAGAACATGATTGAACAGTGAATTTTTTTCCCCCAATCAGATTAAAGTAAAACTAACTAATCAGGCAGATCCTCCTCAACTGGAGATTAATTATCATCCCAGACATATTTAACACTCTTCCAATAAAAATCCAATCATCCACTCACTCGAAACATTTTGGCAGATCATTCTATTCCATTTTATTTTTTTTATATCGTATCTCAATCTTAATTAGCTTGTTTTTTTTTACAACAGAAGCTCTTTATTTAAATCCCTCCACTTATCATCATCATCATCATTAGACGTATTATTATCAGCATCAAGAATCAAGATTAAAATAGATAAGCTCCAAAGCACTCAGTCTCCCCTGATCATCATCATCATCATCATCCTCTTGAAGCTTGAAGCATAGCTTAATGACGTAAGACGTACAGACATGGATTGGGAGAGCACGCTCAGAATAAATTAACTCGAGAGCGAACCTATATAACTCTAACTCTACACTTAAAAGCCCAACTTTATTTTAACCAAAAACTGATGATGATGATGATAACAATGAAAAAAAAAGATTGAGGACGACATGACATAACAGAACAGACTTAATCATGCTCATGAGATTCATGAGAGATGATTGTTACATAACCCACTTAATTTACACTGAAGTAATTTTTAGTTATCTATAAAAAGTTAAATAAATACATTTTTTTTTGGCAAGAACCTTAACCATGTAATTAATGTAACTCCAAACTCCACAAAAAAAAGACTCCCAACTTTGAAATATATTGCAACAAAAAAAAAACTAAATAACGTTTTGTTAGAATTATAATATAATTATGCGAGCTTTAAACCAAACAATAGAAAGAAAAACAACCAACTAACGAGCTTAAGCAAACACTTACAAACTTTTGCTTATTTGTTCTCCATTTTTTCTTCTTCTTCTTCTTCTTTACTTTTTTATCGAACAAACACGAGCTTCCATACAAGAATAGATTGTTGTTGTGTTTTTTTATAAAAAAAGTAATGTAATTGTACGTTAAAAAAAATGGGGGGAGATATATTTATTTGGTTTGATGTAGAAAAAATGGGTAGGTGGATTATTATTATATTATATAGTTATTTGTTTTTAAAGGATTGAAAGGGAAAATTGTTGAAATAGTGCGATAAATGGGAAAATGAGGAGCACGCACACACATGTGAAGGGGAAAACAACCACCTACAAATCATTATCATCACATCACATAATATGTAACATGGCTCATACATGTACATCGTCCACCGCAGAAGAAGGAAAAAAAAATTACTATTTTAGTGACTTTTTGTATGACTATGACTATGACTGGGTTGCAGTTTTTTTTTGGCTGAAGTAAGTAAGCTTTACTCGCAGTTCGGCTCAGCTCAGTTCTGTACCTCTCTCTTGTTTTGGATTTGGATTGTAATATGGATTGGGTTGAAGAGGCTTTTTTTTTAAAATAAGGTTTAACTTTAAAAAAAAAGGGTTGAAAGGAAAAATGAAATGTTTTTTTTTGTTGTTTGTTTGGTTGGAGGAGTATGAAATGAAATGAAATGCATGGCTTATGTGTGAAGAAGTTCAATTGTGAGCCAGGTAGGCCAGGTAAAGGTGTTCACAAATGGGATGGATAAAAATATGTGATATGAGCTATGATGATGATGATGAGGTGGATAATCGATCATGTAGTGTGGAAAACTGCATGAGTTTCGTAAGTTTGGGTCATTATTGAATGGAATGGACGGTTGGAAGGAGAGAAGAAGAGGTGGAGGGGCGAGTGAAGGAGAGAAGAAGAAAAAAATTGGTGTTTTGTTATGCATGGGTTTGTTGTTGGAGGAGTTGGTCCTGTTCTACCTGTGACGAAGAAGAAGAGGTTTTTATTGGATTGGATTGCATAATAATAACAGCGTGGCATTGCATTGTTATGGAGAGTGTAACGGGAGTGAAATGGAGGAAAATGATAATGATATGATATGTGCTATGGTCATAGTCAGTCATAATGGGCCATCATCATCGTCAGAGAAGTAATGTGGAGGAGGAAAGAAATGCATCATACAAGCCATGTAACAGAATCTCATCTCATTGGAATTTGGAGATGGATGGTCGGTGATGATGATGATGATGATGGAGGAGGAAGCTGAGTCATTTTATTTTTGCAGAGAAGAGGATGAGTGAAACTGGGTTTGGATTTGGATGGGAGTGAAATGAAATATGTGGCTGTTCCTTTGGAATTTTGGAGGAGTTTGTTGGGAGTGATGACGGTGATCATATCTCGTTAGAATGATAGATGGAGGATGGATGGATGGATGGGCTACTGGTTTGTGGAGGAGCTGCTGCTGCTGCTGCTGCAATTTTTCTGGCTTTGCGGATGATTTGGTTTGTACTATGAATGACTATGCGTTTTTGCAGTGGGATGGAGTTGAGCCAGTGGAGTGGATTGGAAACGAAGTCGGGTTTGGTTTTGGAGTCGAAAGAAACACGCGTCATCGACAAGATAATATTAAGGAGATAGATGGAATTTCTGAGAAATAAGGTGGAGTGGAGGTGCGTATGCATATGAGTATGGATGGAGGAGAAAAAAAATGATAAGGAAGTTGAGTGGAGCTTCTTGAATGGAATGAGTTGATATTGATATGAAAAATAAAAAAAATAAAAAAACATGATGATGATTATATCGTATCATATCAGAAGAGTTGTCGGCGGGGTAAATTAAAAGTATATCAGATCAGAATCAGAGAAGGAAAGAGAATTTTTGGAGTTGGACTGGATTTGGATTGCGTTTTGGAAATAATGGAATAAAATAAACTGTTGCTTTCATATGCTGCAGTTTCTTTTTTATTGAGCTTGTCATCATCATGTCATTAAAAAATGAGGATGATGATGAGAGACTATACCAAATATAGCTAGCTATATACGACAAGGCTGCTGCAGATCAATTCTTTGAACGATATAAATCATCATCATCATCATCATCATCGATAAAGAGTCTGGACTGGATTGTGCATGGCTTTTTTGATTCGTGATTTGTTTATGGGAGGATGTATGTCAGATATGATATGAGTTTGATTTGATTAGTCTGCATGTTTACCGTTCAATTAACAGTCTTTTATTGACTTCATCCGAGTAAGGAGCAGAAAGAAGGAGGAAACCAATTCCTTTCGTTTCAGGTGGAATAGATTGGAGCTGCCCGTTTTTTGTTGAACGGTATTCTCAAGTAGCTCTCAGTTCAGTCTAAAGAGTCTAATTGTAATGTAATATGCAAATTGATTAAAGAAAAGAAGTCTGCTGAAG
>JAQGAI010002994.1:0-11389 GCA_034696905.1 Lepidocyrtus violaceus
CATCCCGGCTCTTCCTTCCGTTCCAGGGACTTTCACTCCGTAGACGACCGCCGCTTTGAGACCGGATCCGCTTTGAACGATCCCTTCTACTTCGGTTGTTGACACGTTCTCACTCTTCCATCTGTACGTGTCTCCCAGCCGGTCTTTGAAGTAGAAGTAGTTGTGATTGTCCCGGACCAGTAAATCCCCTGCAAAAGGAAAGGAATCAAAAAGTTTATACTTTACTTTTACTGGAATCGGAAATGCTTGTATCATTTGTTTCAATTTATCTGGCATCATCATCACCTGTGCGGAACACGGTGTCCCCTTTCTTCAGCACGTTGTGAGCGATTTTCCTGTGACTTGCGGTCTCATCCGTGTAGCCATCATATTCCCGCAGGGGGTTTCCTTTTATGATAATTCCAACCATTTCACCCAGCTCATTAGGCTTGCATTGGATGGCTAAGCCGGTCTTTTGGTCCCTAATAATATCTCCGGTGTACTCGTCAACCCGAACCATCCCAAGGGGAACGAATGGCCAGTACCAAATGGGAATACAGCCGACTGCTCCAACCTTTCCTGGGAAGTTGACTAAAAAAAATTGAAACGAAACCAAATTAATGTTACATCAAGCATCATTATTAATGAATCTAGCTGGTGATGTTTTTGCATATACTGCTTACTCAAAGTGACATTTCCTTCCGTAGACCCATACATTTCTTGAATCCGGACTCCCTTAAATCGCTCCACAAACTTCTTCCAAATTTCTATGTTCACCCCATTTCCAAAGAAGAACCGAACGGAATGCATTTTTTCCTCGGGACGCTCAGGTTGATTGTACAAGTATCTTATGATCTCCCCCATGTACTGTACAACAGTGACATCATACCGTACGCATTGCTTCCAAAACTGAGTAGCCGAAAATTTTCGCACAATCACTTGCGTAATCCCGAAGCAGAAAGCCATACTAACTCCAATCATTCCCCCTTGCGCATGATAAAGCGGGATGGGGGTCAGCATCACATCATCCTGTTGTAGATTTTGGTAGATATAGACTGCCGCAAACATCACTGCTCTGTGGTGACTCAGAATAGCCGCCTTTGGAACACCGGTCGTCCCGGAAGTGTATATGTAGACGAGTTGGTCATACTTGTCAATTTTTTCCTTGCTGACCATGGAAGGATCAGTGGAAGCATTTTTCAAGACCTTGCACAGATTCATGGCTTCAGGTATATGGGCCACGGGCTTTCGATCGGCTGCAGCTCGGTTGGAGTCCATACTGTAAATTTGCAGTTCGGATAGTGATCCATTATCATAAATCTCCTTTACCGAGGAGGATAAATCCTCGTCGTAGATGAGGGCTTTGGAGTTGACGATTTTTATGCAGTGCTCCAGAGATTGGTAGCGAAGGTTCCAGTTAATCAGCGCAGTGGATACTCCAATCTACAACATTAAAATTAAAAAAAAATTACATCCGAATGTTCCACTCTGTAAATGTTTTGATTAGATTGCCACAAACTTACGCGGCTAAGTCCCAACCAAATAATTGGATACTCGGGTCTATTTTCCATCATCAACGCAACGCAGTCCCCCTTCTTATACCCCTGAGCTTTGAAGTAATTGGCTACTTTAAAGCTCATTTCCTGGACTTACTTAAATGTCCAGACTTGATCCTCAAAGTACCAACAGACCTTCCGGGGATTTTTCTTTGCTTGCTTGTCAAACATGTGGAACATTGTTTGGTTAGTCAGGGAGGCCCACTTGGTGAATACATGGATAGCTATATACCTCCATGTTGCTCTGCAGAAAAAAAAACAAAAATCCAAAATGCATAAAATATTTATTTCCTCATGATACGACCTCCTTTCCCATTCAATTCATTTGGGGGAGAAAATTCCCAACTGATACTGAAATACATAAACTTAAACTTACACGGCGTCTCTCGGAGTGGTGACAATCAGAAAGTACAAGGTTTTCAAATTCTTTAACGTGAGAATAGTCACAGCTCCCAAAACCAGGCAATAGATCACGTAGAGCAAAGCTCCAATCCCATATCCCAGAGCTGCCATGATTTTTTTTAAACTGATTCGAGCTCAACTCAACTGCTAATAATTTAATTAGCTCTGGCTGTGGAAAGGTTCCAGCAGCATAAATAACACTATATGTATGTCTGTATGCCTATTACAACACTTTCACTAATAGCTGATTCGAAATTCAAACTCCTTGGGTGACTAAATCCCAATTCACACATTAACACTACGGCCTGTATCCCTCCTCCATAGTCCTTCACTGTTCCTCGTCACTTGAACAAATGTATTTTTCCTACGTTATACAATGAGACGGCAAATTACCACTTTTGGCTGAGACAGAGGGAAAAAAATTAATTATTGCAACTGTTACATGTTAAAAAAAAGAATATGATGCTAATCTTGGTGCCAATCGACCCCATTCCAAGGATCACGTCAATTAGGAAATCTCTGCAATAACCCACAAAAAACCACACATTATCAGATCAGAAATATCAAAACGCAAAAGTCAACGGCCAAACTGTATCAAACTGAACAAGTAAAAATACAGAATTCTCGTTAATTTTCTGTAAAAACATGGCTGATTCAGACCAACATTGTACGAAAAGGAACTAGACCTCTATGCAACGTGAATTAGCAATCGTTTCCTAATAGTCTTCTTACAGCCTGTATTAAAACATCCCCCACTGGGCTATGATAACAATGCTGCGTTACAGATTCTTACATTTTACATACTTTACTGCATTCGTTAACTTTTTAACTTGCCAATTCATTTCACCTAAAATCGCGATATAGAAGTACTTTCATAGGTAACCCCCATATACTGACTCACATCACATCATATCATTTTTCTTTCCGCTACAGAAACTTTTCGCAAAAAAAAAAATTTCATCGAGTTCATTCAAGTCCCATTATGGGATTACAAATGGTAAGGAATTAATGGAGGTAGTACGAAAAGGATTTTGGGTATAGCTAGGTATAGCTCATGAGAGCTAAATAGGTATAACCAGACAGAGAACTTTAGGAAATGGTCCATTATAGAAAAGGATTACATTACTAAGCTAAATAGCTAATTATTTGTATAAGAGTTTTAACATTGTAAACAGAGGCCTACCGCTACTACCTAACGATAAGTTACTGTTTACTTTTGTGTGTGTGTGTGCTTATTTTAGTTGAGCTGATTTCATTTTTCATCGTATGAAATGGGGATAATATGATATGATATCCTTAGCAAACTACGTAACGTAGCCCAAACTCTCTTGTTTTCTGTTGAGCAGCGTCTGTCAAGCGTAACGAATCTGACAGAACAGATTTTGAACAGTGACGTGAGTAAAGCGTTGGCCTTAAGTGAGACGTACATATTCACATGTTGAGTTGAATTGAAGACCGAGAGTAGCTAAAACAGTGGCAATATTTTATGCAAAGAAAGGAAGCAGCAAAAAGGCCCTCAATTCCTAATGATAAGCTGTATAATTTGACTGACTAAACCAAGCTGAAATCGTATCGCATCATTATCATCATCATCACATCAGCAACACCATTTTCTAGATTTTACTCTGATGGTACACACACACAATGCATGGGTAATATGGAGCATGAAATCCGCAAATGGCTCGTCGTCCTCAGTAAAGGAGTAAATCTTGCAGAAAGGGGAATTATCCAGTTGAGCAATATAATTAATTTTAATATGCATATACAGATATATTTATGAGATGATATGAATCGGAGTCATTAGTCTGTGACCTAAAGCATAGGGAACGTAAAGTGCTTTCGTAATAATTTTCATTATTTTTTTATGTTTCAATTTTAAATAGATATAGAAGTGAGATAATGTATAACTATTAATGTGCCTAATAACGACTAGCTGTATTTAATTAGTCTTAGCTATACCTATTAAGCCATATCAAATTATCAACGTTTTTTTTTTGTTATAAATAACAGGGTTTTGTGCAAAATATGTAGAAATTGATGAAATGATGATGACGTATGGCTCGTGTGTTTTTATAGTGATGTCTCAATCAGATACCTTTTACCATTATCACTTTTTTTCTATTATGATGTAGGCACTTGAATGAGATGGTCCCGTTTTACCAGTCATCCTTTCTTTTAAACATGCCACACATGATTCAGGCCAGGTTGACGAATTCAGTTTAATGACATGAAATTAGCATAGACATACTACCCCAAATACATTAAATAAATTTTGAATAAATGATCCTCACTATTTGAGATCAAGCAATAAAATGTCTTTATTACTTTTTTGTTTTCGGTAAATTTACATTTTTTTTATTTTTAAAAACAGTTCATTTTTTTTCTTCCAAAGTTCCAACCGGAAATTACATAACAATTGAACAATACAATATAACGGATAACAATGTATTTTTTTCCTAAACTAAATACAAACTAAGACTAAAAAGTAGAGTTTTTAAAATGTAAGTGCGTGCGTTGGTATTTTCCTCTTTATCCTTACCTAGGTATACATCTTTATCGCTTCTACGTTCAGGAGGACTGAATGAAAATAGATTGGCAGCAGAAATAAGTAATTATTATTTTCTCTCGCTCGGTTTCTTTCCCCCTTTCAACTACAAAAATCAATTTGCTTTCCTTTCTGGAGAAATAAATCATCTTTTTCATCTTTTTTTCGTCTTATCAACATCAGAAACTCAGCGTCAGGATCAGGAGATTTCTTTAAGCGCATATCGGTTATCGTCTTCTCTTCGTATTTAAAATCCGTCAAATTTACACACGTAACTTTAAAGACTTGCCTAGATATTTACACAACATTGTCCTCTTCCCAGCTCAATATCAATTAGATCCTTCCTTTTCATTACAAATATGAATAGCATGTACCATAACCTAACTTGACCTTTCACCTTAAAAATGCAATATAATTTTAATGTCAGAAATTCAAAAATTCAAGCCAGTTGTGCTGTGCTTGAAAAAAAAATCAGTAAAATAATTTGGAATCATCAAGAAAGTAACGAAAACTTTTGCATAGACATGTTTTTCGATATTGAACACGAACGAGTGCCTAAACTAATTTGACTGGATGTTGCTAAAAAAAGACGTAATTTGTAAATCAATTGTATATTATTTTTTATCTGAAACGAAACAATATACATCGGATCGGGTTTTATACCTACAGTGCTTACTATATTATTTCATATGTTAAAGAAAATTGTAATAGTTGACATTAATTATTTCATCTTTACAAATAGGTGAAGTTATTCGATTTCTTAAACGTTTAAAAACTACTCATCATCGGTGCCCCTCTCTTCCCTAAAAGGTAAAAGTCTTTCTGGTTGTAGAAATAGAAAATAAAAACCTACTTACTTAACTCTAGTCCTTCCTACTCTGGTTATTACATTGTCTTTTTCATATGCTGAGAAGAACCTATCAAGGTGAAAGTAAATTGGCTAGAAAGTTAAAGTTATTAGTTTTATCATCCTTAGGAATAATTATATGAAGAGCAGGGACAGGAGAGTAGATTAGCTTGCTTTCTAATGTAGAGATAAAAATACTCGCTGGTTTATTTTTTCAAGAGTGAAAGGAGACGTCCAGGTCACATTTTCGTAATTTTTATAATAATAATTAATAATCAAGTTCAAAGTTTTCGGAAATGTTTTCTTACTGCTTGAATTAAATTGTTTTAGTACTTTAGTAAAATTTAGTTAAAGCTAACTACACATTTTTTTGGTATTTCATAATCATCAAAGGGAAATGTACACAGGTTTAATTTAATTTTAATATTAAAGCTATTAGTTTTAGAAAGTGCAGTAATGTGGTTGTGAGAGTGGATCATGTTATTCCTATGAAAGTCTGTCGTTGAAATAGAAAGTCTAGTCGATTCTCAAAAATTGTGTGGCACTGTCCCTACATTACTTACTCACGACCATTTAAAAATTAATCAACCTTTTTATTTCTGTAACGTCATATCTTATTACTCCTGCGCTGGCGATAATTACATAGTTAAAGTAACATTTATCTACCCATTATTCTTTACCACTCAAGTTCTTCTTCTTATGTCTACCTCTGCTTATATTTAGCTTTAAATAGGTTAAGTCATGATGATGAAGAAGAAAAATGGTTTAAACTGTAATCGTTTTAGGTAAGAGTTTGTATATTTAACTGAGCACATCAGATTACAAGCACTTCTGTGACAATCTGAAAATCTCTTGTAATAAGTGAACCTTGTAGAGTTAAATAGTTAATTAAAGATGAGAGTATATCTTTGCTCAATCAAACAGTACTTATCTTCACAGTTAACAAATAGTAATTGTTTGACGAGTTGATGAGTTTACTAATGGAACAAGATTTAGATGTTTTCTAAAAATTAGTTTGTCACTGTCACTTCCAAAAAGGGGTGACCGTTTATAAAGTAGATTTAAAATATTACGTCACAGTTCACTTCATTTCAAATAAACGAAGAAAGTAGTCGAAATAGAGGAAAATTGAGGGTCTTAAATGGAATATATATTTAAATGGATTGATCTGAGAAGGGATTATTTGATCATTCTTCGATTATTTTAATCTGAATGTTTTTATTGTGCTGAGAAATGTTGAGAAATTGAGATTGAAATTATTTTTTATTCTTATCATTGTATTATTTTGGGGATAAAACTTAGCTAACTACTATAATATTTACGATCACGCATCCTTGTCATCAGTTCATTCATTGCGAAATTAAGTCAATCAATTAAAATAAATAACGTTGCGATAAAATTGATAAGAAAACTTTTAAGATCTAGAATCTCAAAAAACATCGTTGTCGTACGAAGAACATTAGAATATTTAACCTAGGCATATCCATTTAGACAGTTTCATTGTGACCAACATCACCAACATGAGCTGGCTGGGGATGATGATGATGATGATGGGGATGATGGTCACTGGAAGCCGGATCTGAGTGTAGTTCCCTTTGGAAAACTGGGGCGAGAACGAAAAAGCTTGAAGCAAAAATCCCAACACCGGCTACTACAAAAGACCAAGTGTTGGTTCCAGTCAAATCAGATATCACACCTGGAACAAAGTAAAAGTCCCATTTAAAAAAAGTTCATTAGGTATGCATCATGGGTAAGTTTTGGTTTAATTGATAGCTTGATCATTACCAGCTATAGGAGGTCCAACTAAATTTCCGATCCCTTGCACCAACAAAAGTAAACCGTACGCACTCGCAAACCGTTCCAAACTGACAACCTGTTACGATTCCAACCAGTTAAATCATTATTATTTCAAGCATAGTGTCTCACATTGCCCATATAATACTGAATGTTAGACATCACATTTATTTCCGTACCTGAACTAGGATCACCGAAGTGAGCGCATAATTGGCAGCAATGGTGAGACCGAACACTCCACAAAACGTGAACAGTGACCAGTAACTCCATTCCATCAGGTAGGGCATGAGGACAGTAGTTCCACCGCAGATTATCATGCAGACGCCATACACACAGGTGGCACTTGCCCACTCCTTATCGCCCAAGTAGCCTAGTAAAATCTGCAATTCCGGAGTGTAAAATAAATAAATTCAGTTTCGCAAAACTTTTCTCATAAAAAAAGATACCATTTTCATAAATATTTTTTCCAACTCACGTTCCCAACTACGTTAGATAAGCCTATCGAAGAGATGAGGTACGAGCTAAGGTCCTCGGAATAACCGTGACGTACGGCAGCAGTCTGCAGGTACATATACGGTACATCATACCTATTGATCAAGGTCATAAAAAATTAATGTCAAAGGCTCGCTCAACTCAAACTTTAATGGAAGAACATTGAAAACATCGCTTGTTAATGGCTATTTCCCTTACCAGGTATACAGTAATAAATTGGAGAGAATAAATAAGAGAAATCTCGTATTTACTAAATTATCCCATTCACACACGGCATGAATCCATCGGCGGAAATCATTCACTACGCGCATCAGCCCCTGCACGAATATACAAACAAAAGGCGAATCAATAAAAGTCCTTTTCTTTTGTTATCATCATCAAATATAAATCATAACTCATCCGCTGCATGCATAGGTCATATATTATTTTTCCCCAGAACAAAAAAAAAACTTCCGAAAATAAAGTTTCAAGAATTCCCATTCCCCCGATAGCAAATCTGAACAAACTTACAAAAGGACCCCGTCCATCTCCAG
The DNA here is from genome assembly GCA_034696905.1 of Lepidocyrtus violaceus. Classification (NCBI taxonomy): domain Eukaryota; kingdom Metazoa; phylum Arthropoda; class Collembola; order Entomobryomorpha; family Entomobryidae; genus Lepidocyrtus; species Lepidocyrtus violaceus. Next base: position 8,149 of record JAQGAI010002994.1, read on the forward strand.
AAGTGGCAACGGACACAATATCCGGGCAAGAGCGGGCAGGGCGAAGTCGATACCGTTTCAAGTTAAGAACCGCTCCACGATACGTTAGCGAGTGTCTATGCATTACAGAACGGTACCTGGACACAAGAAGGCACATAGGGAAAAAAGAATAGAACAGAATATGTAGAAAAAATATCTGCACGCAATCATCTTCTTAGAAAAGAGAGCTTTCTTCCAAGAATCAGATAAAGAAATTGATTTATATTTATGTTTTATTTTTTTCCCTCTTGTTTTCCCTTACCTCGCACTATTGATCATTTCCAATTTCGCACTATGATTATTGTTATTACTACTGCTAAAATTATTACTATTCACAGACTGTTTCGTTTGTTGAGCAGGAGGAATGATAATCGTGGGAATCCCATTTGGAGTTGACGTCGTTACTGCCCCTCCTGAAGTAGGCATAATGGTGGTGGTGATGGTGGCGACTGGGATGGTGGTTGTGGTCGTGGAATTAATATGATTATTATTATTACTCCCAAGAAAACTGTTGTTCCGAACGAGATTGCTATTCAAATTATTAAGATTAGTAATGCTTGAATTATTGCTTTCATTGTGGATAATACTCCCCTTCATCTCATTTTCTGGGGGGATGTGGTTCGTAATCTGGGCCAGTTTCCCCGTGTCTTTTAGTTCTGGGAGGAGGAACTCCCCGGTCAAGTCTGAGTGGGGAGGGGGAGGTAGGAGAAGGGCGTCATCGTCCATTGACTTGACGCATAATGTCTTTGCTTTATTCCCGGGGTATTGCTTCCCACTTCCGTGTCGGGATGGGGTGCGGGATCGATCGCCAGCGGGGACTGGGCCATCCGCATCTTGGTTGCAGCTGTAGTACCGCTGTCGCCTCTCCCTTCTCTCTTGCTCTTGAACGAATGTGGGGATACAGATGGCGGAGTTGCATCGACGGTTATGTTGCTTGTTGGAGGGGCACGTGAGATAGGACTTGTGTGAGTTAATTTGATACTGATATTGGTGGTGGTTGGAGCAGGGAAAGTTCCGATTTCCGGTGCAGTCGTGATTGGACAAACTAGAAAAGGAAATGAAACAAAGTTAAGTAAAAAACAGTACAAAAAAATACAAAAGAAAAAAATACACCTTATTTTGAAAAAGATTCGTTATTATTGTTGGATCATGCCAACACGCTAGGAATTGTTATCACTTTGTTCATGTTACACAAAAGAGACAAAGCTGGTTGGATTCCCGAAGGGAGGACACAGAACAGCAAAAGTTTTCCAAAAAAAGAAGAAAAAAGTCCAACTTACTTATTTGGGTGATGATGCCCATTGGAATTGTTATTGTTTGAGCTTTTGTTCTTCTTCTTTGTCCATTCCAAGTCTTTCATGAGCAACCCACAAGGGAACGCCAGGATGAGGAAAGCACCTGCTAAAATTAATGTTGTTCTCTGCCACCCGTACCCGACTGCGGAAGACAAAAAAAGGGAGTTGAGTTGGTGGAGGAGAATGACAAGTCAAGGACAAATTGGGAGTTACGTAGAACGAATGAATCTGGCAACTAGTGCAAGACGAAAGTCTATATATCTGTGCTTACCAATAAGATACTGACATATTGGGGCAAAGAGAAACGTGCCAATCCCTCCCCCACACACGGAAAGTCCAGTAGCGAAGGAGCGTCTCCGCTCGAAGTAGTAAGCCACGATAACAACGGCAGCCACATAGCAAAGGCTGAGTCCGAAACCGGTGAGCACGCCGAACGTAAACATGAGCACGTAGATTGAAGCTGAAAATAATGGGGATTGAAGTAATAATTAATGATTAATGAGGGAAGTTGCTCTGTTGGCATTGAAAAACTTTTTCTGATGATTAATTACTGGAATGGGGTCTTTGTTCAAAAGTTCGAGCTAATTCATTATTCCACCTCAATATAATATACATAAACTTGGATAGGGACTTACTTGCCATGGAAGATAGGCCAAAGCCGAGTGAAGCCAATAAACCGCCGACAATGGTGACATTTCTACAGCCATACCGATCCGTAAGCCAGGATGCTATAGGACCACTGAGGAGTGGCATTGCTGCCAACAAACTCCCAATCCACGCTGTGGTGGATTCACTCTCCTTGAAAAAGTGCTGGAACTCCATGAAGAAGACTCCAAAGGAGAAGGTAACCCCATCGGCAATGAGATTGACTAGGAAGGAGGCGGCAACGACCACCCATCCCCAACCACCGTCTGGTGGTTCCAGTGTCGCTGAGATGTCGGATGTGTCGTCCGTATCCGTTGACAAATGTCGTAGTCTTTTATTTCTGTTATTGTTAGTACCTCTGCCCAGCTTATTGTTTCCAGAGGCAGATCTGGAAGACTTGTTTGAGTGCGTGGAGGCAATCGTAGCCGTTGCTGTTGTGGTGGAGGAGGAGTTTGAGGAGGATGACGTGCAAACGGTGTCATTAGATCCATTTTTCATTCTAACATTCTTGGGATGATGATTATGATTGGATTCTGTCGCCGTCACCAACATCTCGTCGGTGGGTTTTAGTAGTCCTCCGTCATTTTCAACTTGACTGGCTTCCGGAGGAGCCAAACACGGGTCATTCTCTTCCGGTTTATCAGACTGGTCGAACAATTCAAAATGGAGTTTGTTGACGTGAGCCGAAATCCCAGTCCCTTTCCCAATTTCCTCCTCTTCCTCTGACTCAACTCGAGTCGTAACTGGGAGCAGAGGCTCTGCTTCTGTGGCCGCAGTTCCACAACCGGAAAGGATGATGGGGTCCTCTGGGCCCCCTTCACAGCTTCCACCACTACTACTTCCTCTGGACTTTTGGGAGTACAGTCGAGCATTGCTGGGTGGACCTCCTCCCGCTGTTGAGGCTGAAGAAGGTATGATCCCTCCTTCCAACAGGGGACTGCTGCTTGTATTGCTTTCGATTGAAGAAATTCTACACTGTTCCATTCCAACCATGCTACTACCATCTTTGGTCGTATTTTGCATTCCACGATAAAAAACAGTATCACTTCTTATGTCGCTTCCGCTCACACAAGCAATAACGAATTTTATTTATAATTTAGTTATCCACGCTTTCCAAATGTTTCCCACAAATCACTTTAAAATTAAAATTACTTTTTAGTTCTGTCCACTTCACCATCACCATATTTCTCTCACAATTGCATAAGAAGAGGTTATCTATTCTTTGCATTTCTTCTAGAGCCGAAGAAAACGTGTCTTAAAAAGTTTAAAAAAATAAACAAGAA
>JAQGAI010002995.1:0-11387 GCA_034696905.1 Lepidocyrtus violaceus
GTGACGTTTGCAAGAGCATACTAATATTCCAAAACGAAGATAAAAAAGAAATAATGCTCTCGGAAACGTACATTGTCTATTGAGAACAGAGGACGTCTCAATGTCAGTCTTATCCATAAAAAACAATAATATTATTTCAATTTCTCAGCATACACGGGCGTTCTTTTATATTGTATCTTTTTATGTCGAATCAAAACATCAGGGTGAGTAATATCTCAAACCTCTCAGGATTAAGATTTGATTTGGACTGAATTGTATTAAGGCTCGCTCCAAAAATTCATCTAAAATATGAAGGGATATTTAGAATGGAATATATCTTACGATAAAAGTGTATACTCTTAGGAGTTAAAGTTAGCGAGAAACACGTTCGATTTGCCCTCTCAATTTTCAACCCTACTTCGTCGTATGTGCTAATGTAAATAACGAATATCGATTGCAATGCCACTGGCCACAGACATATTATTCACATATGGGCTACTTTTTAGAAAAATTTGGCATATATTTAATATTTTCAATAAAAAGCTGATAATAAGAGACCATATCCAAACTCAACGGAAATAAACAATTTTCCTCTCTGCCAGATTCTCCATGCATGCTTCGATAAATAGTGTATAGAGTTGCTGACAATGACGGTAAGTGAAAGCAGGACTAGTCTCATCGTTGGAACTTGGAACCAACTTTAACATGTATAGATGTAAGTTTACGTTTGTAGAGAAACGTAGAACATGTGGACACTCATCTTTTTCAGTCAGTCTCTTTATGTGGATATACTCAAAGTTAAATGCTCTAAGGCTTAAAGGTTTAATAAGTAGTTAACTAACTACAGAAGCATACAACGTACTAACTGCTTAGTTCTATGAATCTGACATTGTTATGTTGGTATATTTTTACAAGGTTTATAGTTTATAGACATACCTAGATATATATACAGGCAGTACTTAATCCGGCAATTTGAGAAAAATGAGACAAAATTGTTTTAAATGAAAGTCCAGTTTCACTAGTCTGGCAGAGTCTACGCTCCAAATCGGATTGAGAACTTTTTCATTCCATTAGTAGTTCCATACTTCTGCTCTAATTCAAAGAAGAGCGTTGTGGGCTAATCCTAAGAAACCAGAATAGCGGCAATGGCATCAGGGGGGATTTAGAACAACACTTTTACTGAAAAATACAAAACCATTTCCTTTCTACAGTCTGAGGGATGTTTGAGCACTAATGGAATATCTCCATTACTTCACTTACTAAACAGTAGGGTAAAAAAAGTTGCTCGTTTCCCATTGAAATGAGTTTAAAGAAAAATATTTGCAAGGCTTTAATTATGGGTAATGTTACCAACATTGAGGGAGAGCCACTCTGTATGGCTAAATTGTTAATTCAAATTGAGCAACTAAAAAATCCAAAAGAGTTGGACTAATTTTCTTGGTAGGGGAAGCGGAAGCAAATTTCATTATGCTTAATTTTTTTTTAGTTAAAGGAAAACAGACTGGATGTTGACGAAACTACGAAAATTAGCCCAGGGATGTTTCAGTAAAATACATCCTGCTCGCTGCACAACTCCAGGTAGTTGGAATTTGATATACAAGTCACAGAAACAGCAGTTGAAGTGCCCTCACCTCCGCAAAAACGATGATTACTTACCTACTCGTATCGTTGTACTACTATTGTTACACATTCCTCTCTTGGAAATCAGCTTACTAATAGAATCAATTAAACTCACTCAAACCACTATGCTAAATGTAAGATTTTAGGGGAAGATTAACGTGAAAAACATGATAAAAGCAGTTTTTCATAGTAGTAACTAACTTTATGCCTGATTGAGCTTTACTTTTTTGATCATGAGTTAGCAACTCCCAATACATAATATTTTCAGTATCCCATGCATGAATTACGATATTGTTACACAGAGAATAGCCATTTTGTTAGAGCTTTCACTAATTGATACTCACCAACCTAAATCCGAATCCATCCGGACCCATTGAACTTAGAGTTTAAACAATTCATTGTCCTCGTTTTTTGTTTTTACTGATTCGAGTTTGCATAAATTTTGTATTCAAGTACACAACTCGTTTGAAGCTAAATTTCTTTTCAAACTCTCCCGTTGTTAAATTAGATTCACATTGGGAAAATGAATCCGAGTGTTACTTGGGCTTTCATTCACTCGTCTTTGCCTCCTTCATACTTGCAGAGAAATCTCCGGATTAGGGATTCTTACAGATTTGTAGTAGCGTGTAGAAGAGTAAAAGGAAGCGGATTACAAGCAATAGCTAGGTTAGATAGTTTAAGAAACTCTGGAAAAGTAAAAATATTCACTTTGCACGCCATATTCATATCTAGCTTTTCCAACTCCCATGAAAAGTGCTTAAAAAATTGCAAAAATGTAAGTAGGTCTTAAAGTGTTCATTTGTAGTCTTCTTCAAGGCAAATTTTAGAGTGCAAAAATAATTACGTGTTGTTTACACCACTGTGGCTATTTGCACAGAAACAATTCTCTGAAATCTTTCAAGAAGTTGATGTAATCGTAAGTAATTTAAAAGATGGATAACGCATCAATAAATATTGTGTATGTTTCGTAGGGGAGAATCAAGGATGTTAAACTATAGTGGCATTTTCATACTTCGTCATGTTCATTTGTTTACCAGACCAAGGTTCATAATCCGGAATTCTGGAAATATAGGATTCTAGCAAAACAAAATCGTTGACCAAAATTAGTAGAGCATTGGAAAATGTACCGTGCATACTTCCAAAAAACTCAGAACTGATTTTGAGACGGCACGGATAGCACATGGGTGGCTTTACTGCGTTCAAAATACAATTTTGAGGACCAAAGCAAATAATTTGCAAAAGTATTTGCTGATAGCTATTTGCTTTTTATAGTTGAGGGCACATCGGAATAAAGAATTCAAATATTTTATTGGACTACATAAAGCTAGTAACATCGTGTTTGAGTAGGGACTAGGGACAGGGAGTAACGCCACCGACAAACCTCAAAGAACGATTTTCGCTCGCTTCAATTGCTATGTACTTTATTCTTTACATGCCAATAACATACTCTGTAAATAATTCTAGCAACTTTAATCATGCTACACGCCCGCATGATCTTCAGATAAAATCTATAAAAATAACTGCTTGTTGTGCCTTCGCCAAAAAATCTTACGTTTATTTGCGAGCATCTCACAATGAGTCTGACACGGTGACAGAGAGAAATGCAAAAATGGGTTGTTTGCTGTTTACTTGTTACGGCACATATTACAAAGTGGCGTGTGCTTTATAGGAAAAGGAAGCTGCTGATCTTGTCACGACGCATTTTCATGATGACCTTTGCAATGCATCAACTGAAAAGTAGCATTGGCTCGGGATTTCATGCATGGAAACGTATCGCTAGTTATCAGTTATCATTAAAAGTGAACTGAAGCAAAAGTTTAGACATCCTACTGACTTAACTGACAGCTTTCATCGGAAACTATTTTTAATTTAATTATGGGTAATTACTGATCAGTCATGAAATAATAATGAGTTAATGCAGATGTAAAAGCATTCATTATTATTTCATCACTCGAATCATTCTTTTAATGCAGCTGGATTTCGTAGAACTGTATGTGAGTTTACATACAGGCATATATGAACGAGCTTTTGCTTTTCAAGCTAAAATTTTTGTTGAAGACGGGATTGAGAAAACTATAATGCTTGAAATTCAGCAGGAATTTGAGTTCAGTTTCTCTAGAAGTGATCCACTTCCTGACTTTTCTGACATTCGTCTTCGGTCCATGGGGACTACCAGAGAGGCGTGTCATTGCCAGAATATCAGAAATCTTGTAAAAAATGTCTATAGCTTGTTTTGTTGGTGGAGAGCAGGAACCATAGAAGGCAGAAGCCGTTCACAAGGGGAAATATCTTACCTAACCTACATATATGGAATTTTATTAAAGCAAAGGCCATGCAAAAATATGACTTTTCTGCTAACAATAATTACTGGGAGCATCCTAAGAGCCTTGGAGAACCCACGATTGCATCAAATTACCATTTGAACTGCAGCAAAAGGAACAACGGGATTTATTTCAAACCAACTTCAACATTTCTTATAATAGCAAAGCGCACCAACTTGGGTATTTGGGAAAGTACTTTAAATGGAAATGAAAAGCAGGTTTTTTTATCAGACTCAATAACAAAGTGAACCAGCAAAAAAGAAAGAATAGTAACAGTCTGGCATATTTACATGTATGCAAAGGCAAGAAATACTACAATGAGATTTATTCCACTTGGTCAAGACAGTTGAATGAGAACTGCGAAGTATCCTAAAAGAAATCGTAAATCCATACCATTTCCTCCGCTTATTAGCTAGTCTCATAAAATCCCCATTCACATTTAAAGTAAACGTGGATAATAGCAAATGTACTTAGCGGAAGCTCTTCTTAAATTGTTGCTCCTTAAAAAGCTTTACATAGAATGTAACGAACCAGGGTTTCTTTACCGGACTTATATAAAAAACTGGAATATGGATCAACATAATATGATCATTCATCATACATCGGCTTTGTAAATCGGAACAAAAATATGGGACTTAGTATTAACTTCTTTTCAATGGACGAGCTTGAAGGTCTTGAATGACTCGGTTCCGATTTACTTGATCCGGATTCATTCAAGTCATTCAAGAGCCATTCAAGAGCCATTCAAGTATATTCGTCATTACCTAATTCCAGTTAAGGCGATTTCGGTGAATTATGTACGCTAACATACTGACTTCACTTGCGTCGTTGCGTCTCTGGAATGAATGAATGAAAACGTTCTTTTTTCTACTCGAAGAGCTTAATTTTACTAAATGGCTATCATTCTGAAGGAAACGTTTCTGTAAATCCCAGCAGCAGAATTTACAGACTGAAAATTTGGAATTATCCAAACAGCAGTAGGTCTGGCTGTTAATTTTCCAAATAGAAGAAACGCCTACAAATTAAGGCAGGGGCATCATACCAACACGTTTGATTTAATGAGTTAGTGCGTAGTGTATTATGGCCTGAGACATGATTCCGATAACGCAAAACATGACTTCAATTGTATAAAAGTAAACTTTGTGACAGTTTAATTTAGTAAAGAATAAAGTTCCTTTTTGTATAATTACTTCCATAGTGTGTAATCATTTTGCATCCAGCGGTAGGAAACTGATTTTGTTGCCAGCTAATTTCGTGCAAATAAGTTAAACGTGTTGCATTAGATTTGGACGTTGCGTCAAGCTTGGCATGCCATGGAATCCCAACCCTTTGACCTCCAAACTCCACAAATCGCCCTTTTGCCAGGGCTATATCATTAACTAACTACAATGGTAAAGTGTTAATTAATATGCAGCTTTGGCACCTCCACACGGGCACGGACAGAGTTTGTCAATGAATGCAACGAAACGTGATCATGGTTTTTGCGTCATCCCTGAATTATGCAGTAGCATTGTCAAGTTCAAGTTCATGTTTATTGTTGCCCATTCCTTCCTCAGACAAAATGCAGTTATACGTGAGTAATCTGCAGTTCCGATGGATTTCCATGATGAAGCATAAGAAGGAAGTCATCGTCAACCAGTAAATGACCGAAAATGACAATTAATGTAGAGTTCCAAAAATTTGTAAATTCGAGATTAAACTTTTGTAGTACAGAGTTTATAAAAGTAGCATTAGTAGGTATGAGAATGTGGGACAATTTGGTAACCAAAACCCATACCTAACGACAAGCACAATGCGTACAAATTGTATCAAACATGCAATTCAAGCTACATCGTATCCTGGTATGCGTCACCTAAAATCATATAATGATTGTACTCCTCAATCTAAACGTTAAACGTTTTTATTAAACAAACAAACAAGTAAGCACGGATATTTAATTGAATAAGCAAACTCGTTACAATTAATACAAATATGGTAACCCGATGCATACATAGCAATTCATTACTTTAAGCAAACGAAAGGAAAATCTCAAGGATATGATGCCAAACTAAAGATGACGGCATCGGCATCTCTGTAAAGCCACAGGGATGGGAAAGAATATGATTCACTTAGCTAGCAACACAGGTATAAGAATTGTAGCATTACACTACTGTACAAAATGCGATATTTACACTTTTCAGCAACGCGCTATCCTTAAGGTGTCACCTAATAAATTCTGAAGATGCTACCCCAATAATTATTGCGTCAACTGCTCATCCATTACAGTAATTTTTACACGCAGGCATATACATGTATTGTAACTGCTTAATTGGAGGTAGTGTCGCTCACTACAGTTGACATTGGTAAAGCCATACTATTTAGATGATAGTCCGTTAGTTAAACGGGGTAGGGTATGCCTCACTATATGTTACCACATTCAACAATAACTAGTACATTTTAGAGGTTTCAAAATAGTCATATAAAAACAGCAACAACAGAGCAGCACTTTTATTTCGTTCTCGTACCTGCCATGAGAGCATTACGTAAATGAAGTTTCAATTTACCTTTGATAGCTTTTGAAAGAATTGAAAAAACCACCCATTTTGCATTCAGATTGGAATAAAAATTTAATCTGGAAATTGAAAAGCCAGTTTACTGGAAACCAGATATTTTACCGCTTTGCTATAAACATGTCTGGAACACCATATCCTTCCATAAGGCGAGCTAATCATTTTAGTTCAAAAGTTTTTGTTTACTCCTTTTTTGTTCTCGTAATGGTGCTATATAAACCAAGTAAAGGGTTGTCCTTCCCACGTTTCGTTTCTAAATCGTTTCGATTTCCAAGTGATCATAGTAGAGAGCTGGATGTAGACCCGCTAAAAGCTTTTATGGGGAATGTGGACATTTTTTCTGCAAAACGCCCGCAAGATATTGGGCCTTACGGGGAGGCACGTAAAGCCTCACTTCCAGTGTCAGCCTCTCTGCCATCATCTTCGTCTGGCCAGTCGGAAATAAAAAGCAGGGAAATTGATTCTTATGAGGAATCTTTATCTGCAGAAATAATCGAATCGGATGGTTCCATTCCAAGTGGCTCCAGTAGTGCTGAACGGAATACCACTTTACAGGAGGAAGAAGTGCTAAGGTGAGTCGAGCAGCATTACTACGTGTGTTCCTTATATAAATGTCTGCTATTAACTTGGACCAGTAAAGGCCCTCAATAAGAATGGATTTATATTTCCCACTGCGTAAAGTATCGCTAAATTAAAGGCTTTCGTTGCTCTCCTCCAACTCATAGAAAACTTCTCTGTCCTTCCATAAACACTTCCTATGGCAGTCATCCCGGATTAAATAGAGCAATAATACCCGCTGACAACGCGACAAGCTTGGTTTCTGTACCAGGATCTCAAGCTGATTCATCAAGCGAGCTTCTTCGCTACAATCTCCAGGCAGGGAAATGTGGTCAAATCGGGGAAAAGGCGCATTGTGGAGAAAATATGATATTCGTGGCTGACATGGATAGCGGAGCGTATGGATACTGCGAGTGTGACTTTGAAAACAAAATTAAAAAAAGGGAAGGGAAAATAGACACGTCACTGTCACCAACAACCGGATTGGCAAGGCCATTGCCAAACACGCCATTAGTATACCATCCAGGCACGAAGTCGTGCTATCATTTATATGAGCAGGTTTGTTGATCGTTATATACTCCCAATTGTAAAATGTCAGATGAGCGCAGTTGTCATACTTCCTGTCACGTTCCTCTATCTGGAAGTATTCTTTGAAGTTGGGAAGTTCCACGGAATTAGAAAGTTGATGTCTCTGTTCTGTCGACATTTATCTGCAGAGAAATTACCTTCGAGTAGCTCATGCCGCAACACAAATATGTAATTATATAAGTTTGGTTTTAATTCTTTCCTTGCAGGCTTACTGTAAGAAACACGAGTGGCTGGTTTTGAGCCGGGAAGTGAAAGGACCAGCTTGTGAGCAGAGGAAATGTGCTTCATCATCTTCTTTACCCACGTCTCCAACGTCATCGGCGGACAATCCCACTTCCATGCCTAAAAATAGGAGAAGAACATCAAAACTTTTAACACCCCACTTGTGGACGGAAAGAAGCACTGAAGCTCCATTTTCAATTAACAAGAGATCTGGTGGTAATTCACTGCCGGAGTCTCCTGATAGCAGCACGAACAGTAATAATCTGTGGGTTCCATTGAATGGAGATGGGCCCTGTGTTCAACTGGATAAAGAAAATGCAATGCACTGTGAAGATGGAGAGAAAGTTTTATTTCGAGTTGGAGATACCATACCCAAGTGCAGAATCCCTGGTAGAGAGATTGAGGCTAGGGCCATCATAAGGAATGCTTGTCCTCCTGGTAGCTTTTACAGCATTATTGGCAGATGCCAGCCATCCTGGGAGTTTTGATGGGAAATAAAATGGATGACAAAGTTTGGGAGTATATGAAGAATGACGACGAAACAAAATAGCAATGACAGAAAAATAGCTGTTTGGTTGACAATGTTGAACAATTTATTTTTTGATTTTCAGTGATAGCAATGCAGTACACATACATTTGTGCAATAATATGTACATTTATTTATATATCATGCTTAAATCTTAAAATTATAATTTATTAAAATAAATCCGTTATACATAATTTGACTGCTCACTTTAATGTTGTACTTGATTATAGATGCTTCCTAAACGCGTTTCTCAATTTTCGCTCATGGTTGGTAAACACATACATATATATGCATATTATTTAATCATATTAATCTAATCTGATAAACACAGTAGTAAGAAAGTAGTCGGTAAGCTACATGAGAATCGGAAAATTTAACTAATGATTATTCACAAACAACCTCACACATCAAATAATCACACAATAGAAGAGATACAGTTCTGTTAAATTTGCTTAAAACAGCTCAATGAGACAGTTGTGGTTTTAGATTTTAGACTGAAGCCTACTACTAGGTACTTTACAAGAGATTTGATCATATGAAATTATCTCTCAGAAAAATCCGGTGGCGATTTTTTTAGGTACGAAATAGTATATGCAATATATGTTACGTAGTATTTTTGTGAACTATTAATAAATAGGTACCTTGTCAAAATCATTTATTCATTCAGGTATGATGACATCCCAACTGCTAATTGTAAGTTAATAGTCACCAGCAACAAAACCTTCCACATCGCTTTCATCGTTTGTCTTTGTTCAGGTTTCGAGCGGACGATATGTGGAATGATAATGTATCATGTTTATGATGTAAACATGTCGCTCACTCCTTTCTCAAATGAACGGACAGGATGACAAATACTCCCTCACATCAAAACTTAGTAAAAGCAGGAGAATAGGATTTAAACACGTATTGATCATAACGACTTGTCTCGAAAAGTCCGTCACCGACTCCAAGGATTTCATGAAGCCTACTTGTCTCGTCAGTTCACTTGGAAGATCAAAAGGAAACTGGAATATACCTTGTGGGAGCCAGCAGACAATAAAAATCCCAGTAAAAATGCAAGAGTTTTGCATTAAACGGAGACGGTGCTGCAGTCGCTTCTTCTGTTCCACCTGAACATATTCATTAAGCCGAGAAAGAACATATTAAATTTTATAACTAGGCGGGAAATAATTTTAATTTACATTTTGCATCCGTTCCTTTTATTTTCTTGTTTGTTATACAACAAATACGAATATGCTAACGAAACATGTATGTTTAGTGTGGTCGTGTTGAGGAAGGAGGGAGGAAAGGAAGGGCGTGGGAAGCTAGGGTATTGCCTGGTGTCCGTTTGTGCGAAATTAATTATATTTGATTGAAAGGTTGAACACGGTTTTGTACACGGTTTATATTTTAGTTGCCGCTTCAGCGAATTTAACTGCAATGTAGGAACTAGATCGATGCGGAGATATTTGTAAGAGCGAAGACCATGAATATTAATCACGGTAAATTCGTAAGCATAAATAATTTTCTTTTACTCACCTGACTGAGTGTGAGAAATCTCATTTTAGTGCGTAGTGTGATGAATTCTGTAAGGGTAAAAATATCGTAAAGTTAGTTTAGTAAAAGTGGGCCATAAACTGACTAAAACCGATATAAGACCTGTAAGCAGGTTAGTTGTACTGAAAATCAATATTTTGTACAAATATTTCCCACAGAAAGATTCTGATGAAGGATCAACTTTTGGGTTATAAAAACTAGCAACACATTTCTTTCGTTAGAAACTGCAAGAGAAAGTTTTCCTGTCATGATGCTACTACCATACATACAAATATTGGTATACATTTATGAATTGGCATAAGCAGAGAGTAGGAAAAACACGCTGTTCCTTTTTAAACTGATGTTATTAAATGTTTGCTGCGAACGACTTGCTTGAATTAGTTCATTTTTCATCAGCTGTACTTTCTCCATCAGAGAGTTAGGCGCAGTTTTTGTAAAGAAACCATGCATTTGAGTGACTTTAAGTTTGCTTTAGAGTTCATTTTTGGAATTTTATAATTAGAATAACAAGACACATGTTGATTACCCAGCAAACTTAAGAGCACATAAACAACCTGTCCCTAACTGTTAATGAATTTCTTGAACTCTAGTGGAAATGTTGGGATTAGAAAGACAAAAAAATGCATGATACCATTTTCTTCCATCAAAATCATCATCAACTATACTACTTATAACATAACGAAATAGCGTGTTGCTCCTAAAGGAGTCACATAACAATAAGAGTAAATTGCAATGTCGCTTCTGCAAAATTAACTGTAACTTTTATGGACCGGTAAAAGAAGTCCTCTCGTGTGGTGAAATGCTAAAGTTTCTTTTTGTCTCCCACTTTTCTCCCTCCCCTATCTAAAACAAATATTTACTCACGTGAAATGAAATTGCACCTGAAACTTAGGGAATGGAAATACGAAGTGATGGCTGTCATAAATTCTAATTGTTGTTGAAACTCCAACAATCTCTTATCACTTTTGAAAGGTGTACTTACGCTCTTCCCCAAATTGTGTAGCACTTGCCTTGCGTTTTAATATCTGTGTTTGTGCTACACATCATATTTTCCTTTTCTGTTTGCCGAATGCCAACCCTCCACAAAATATGCCCATGTAAAAAAACGCAAAAACATAATTATAACAAGATACTTCATACCTTTAATTAATATATAGGTTGGTATCAGGTACACAAAGAGGAGACACAGCAAAGCGTACATGGTCTGCAAACAAACGCTTCCTCCCAGTGGGACCTACAATACATGGAGACAATAGTACAACTAACTTTCTCTCAGACTGAAGGAAACACGATTTTTGTAACTTTCTCTATTGTATCAACAACAAAGAATGCACAATCCGTCATTAAATTTATCTCATTAAAAAAACTACGCTACACAATCTGCGATAGTCCAGTATGCAAAGTCAATATTTCGTTACCTTTCTGCACCTGTACCAACTAGGGATATTTGGATCATACTGGTTAATCATGGATCTTGGAAACACGAGT
>JAQGAI010002996.1:0-11387 GCA_034696905.1 Lepidocyrtus violaceus
CTGGACCGTGGGAGGCCGCCCCACAACCCTCCCATTCGCAATCAAAGGGATACTTCCGAGCCTCTGCTTCAAGAACCAGGAAAGGATCCGGAGCTTTCTCCGGGACATGGGAGGAGGCCCCCTCCAGGGGAATCCCTTCATTGATCGGACAGTCTTCGTCGAGTCCACGGAAGGGCTCCAAGGCCTGACCGGGGTCTCCCAATTCTTCCAGCGGTTCGGCCAGCACATCTGGGCGCTGTCTTCCGCAGTGACACAAATCCAGCATGACATCAACCCAGGTCGGCTCTGCCAGATGGTCAGGGAGTGGCTGGGCCACCTTCCAAATCTCAAGTGTTTGGTGGTGTGGGTGCCCTGGATGAATAGGTCTAGTTTGGAGGGAGTATGGATGGAGTACCTCCCTCCGCTTCCTCATCTGGAAACCCTGGACATTGCGTATGGCGCCCTGCCCTTTACCCTGGTGGGGCAATTCTTCTCCTCCTACTCCCACCAAATCCGGAGGCTGGGCTTCGACATGAAGTACTGGAGGAAGGAGCACTCCATCCTGTTCCCCAACCTGACGGAGCTCTGGGTGGTGGGGATCCCCTCCCATGAGGAGATGCTCCACCTCCTCCTCTCCATCCAAAGCCCCCTCCTGTACGATCTCGTCTTGGAGTCCACTTCCTGTTACGTCATTGTTTGGTGGAGCGTCATAATGGCTGGCATGAAGCGCTTCCCACTCCTCCGCAACCTGAGCCTCCCTTCCCAGACGATCGTGTTGGGGAGTGATCCCTTCGTCCCGGAAATGGACACGATTCCCTCCGTCAAATACCTGTCCATTGGGAAGCTGATCCTTTCCAACAATGGAGACTTCCTCCGCTGCTTCCCCAACCTGGAGTACCTCCACATTTGCCACTCCCTCCAGATCATGACGCATTCTCCGTTGAAGCCGAAGGTGAACATCTGGAACCCCATCCTCTTCCTCCGGCTGTATGACTCCAACGTGTGGGAGTTCCTCCCCAGATTGAGGGGGATCGCTGTGGAGCCGGATG
This sequence comes from Lepidocyrtus violaceus, assembly GCA_034696905.1. Lineage (NCBI taxonomy): Eukaryota > Metazoa > Arthropoda > Collembola > Entomobryomorpha > Entomobryidae > Lepidocyrtus > Lepidocyrtus violaceus. The sequence goes on from JAQGAI010002996.1 coordinate 1,029, forward strand.
ATAATGTTTTGGTCCGGAGGGAGGACCGGCTCTATCGATTCAAGCGGGAGACGTACGACTATCTACGGAAGCTGCTCAGCGCTTTCTATAAAAATAGAAGTGTCCTACGTTCCGCCATTAGCATGAACAATTAAATTTTTTGGTGAAAGTTAAATAAATTGGTAAATGTCTCAACTTGCCCCACTACTGAGCTCGCAAATTTTTTTTTGGCACATATATATGGCTTCAAATGACCTTTCAATGTTAACCCAGCTATTTCTGCTATGCAACAACTGGAATGAACTTGTAAAATCCATGGCTTGTTCATGAAATCCTGATGGTCACGTTCACTCATTCCAACATTTAAGAAAATTGATAAGTTAATTAATTATATTTGTAGCAATTCTTGCGCTAGCGCTGACTTCCACATCACTTGATTTGCTTCGTTCTGGACAGCTCAAAATTCGAAATGGATGACTCCCCCGAAAGTGCAGAAGAGGTTGAAGGGATGAGTGACCATCATCCATTCACATTCTACTTTGAAGAAGTATGATAAGCCCCGTCCTACCATCTTATCATCATCAATGTCATATTATTTTTTTTACAATTTTTCTCTGTTTATCCCCATTAGCTTTGGCCCCTCCTCTCGGAGCGACTGGACTCGGCGGAGATTCTGAAACTGGGCGAGGCCCTCCCGGAAATCGAAGGCCACTTGGAGTGCACCAAGCACTGCTGGCTCTTCGACCAGGTCATCCCCCACCTCTCAAAGTGGCTCCAGGGGAAGGACCTCCTCTCCCTCCGGCTGACATGCCGGCCGTGGTCCCACGCGGTGGACAACTTCCTGGAGAACCAGCCCATCCGCCGAGCCTACGACCATGAAAGCTCCGTCACCGGCCAGCTCTGGATGGTCGACGGAGCCCCCACAGTCAATTCCTTCCAAGGACGGATCCTCCCAAGCTGCAACCTAACCAGCCAGGAAAGTATCCGGAAGTTCCGGGAGAAAATGGGGGAGCCGACCAGATCCAGGAATCCCTTCATCGGGAGGACAATCCATATCCAGTCCTCCGACGGAGTCCAAGGCCTGGCCGGCATTTCCAGCATATTCCAGCGGTTCGGGAAGGACCTCTGGGCCCTCTCGCTGGCCCTCTTGGACTTCAATCATCTGGACCATCCCATGTTCTGCTTTATGCTCCGGGAGTGGATCGGCTACCTTCCCAATCTGAAGAACTTGTACTTGTGGATACCCTCCATGAACATTGGAGACCTTGTGGAACAACCATGGACGCAGCCGCTGCCCCCTCTTCCTCATCTGGAAACCCTGACCATCGCACAAGGAACTTTGCCAGCCTCCCTGCTCACCGCTTTCTTCTCAGCCTACTCCAAACAGATCCGTCGGCTGGGGCTGGACATCCGCTATTGGAAGGGCCAGTATTCCAACATGTTTCCCAATCTGACTGAGCTCATGGTTATCGGGGTCATCACGCAGGACAGGATGGCGGACCTCCTCCTTTCCCTCCATGCTCCACGGCTCCACTACTTGTCCTTGACCTCCAACTCTTTGCACATCGCGACTGCGAGGTGGAGCCTCGTCACCACCGCGCTCAAACGCTTCCCCCAACTCCGGAACCTGATTCTGTCCTCCCACACGTCCGTGATGGGGAGTGATGATGTCTTCATCCCGGAACAGGATTCCATCCATTCTGTCAAGTACCTTCAGGTTGGGAAGCAGTGCCTGTTCTACAGCGCGGACTTTCTGCGCTGCTTCCCCAATCTGGAGTACCTCCACGTTTCCCAGTCCCTCCCCGTTACCGGGCGGCCCCCTTTCCCGCCCACGCTGGACATCTGGAATCCGCTCATCTCCCTCAGAATGTACAACTCGAATCTGTGGGAACTCCTCCCCAAGCTCAAAGGGGTCGTTGTGGATATCGACGATAACATCGTGGTGGAGAGGGAGGGTCGACGTCCCACCCGATTCAGTAGGGAAACGTATGACTATCAGAGGAAGTTGGATGCAGCCAGCGCTAATCGTTAAGTTAATCTCTGTAAAAATTCTTGTCATGAATTTAATTTTTTTATTTAAAGAAGAAGAGTGCTAAATTCAAAATGTTGAGATTGAGTGAGAATAAACGACAAAAGTTTATTTAATTAATTGAGAATTTTATTTCATCAACGGAAGGCTCCTTATTTTTAGAATCTTTTTGTTCTCACCTTGCCCCAGAAAAAATTGGCAAATGACATGATATAGCAAAAAGCTTTTTTGTATGACAAACGAGCAAATAAATTAAGTTGACCATGCAACAAATCATAATTTAATTTATCCATAACATTTTATTTGTAAAGCAATAAATTAAATTATTATTATGCAAACTAGAGATGGGTCAGGTCAGGGCGATTTTTCATTCATTTCCCTATCCAAATTCAAAATTTTGATCATGTACTAATAATTAGGATTTTAAAAATTACTTAATTAAAAATAATTGGGTCGAATAACCTGAAAGATGGAGATCCATTTGAGGAAGGCGGAGCCGCTAGAGATGATGCCGGAAGGGAATGACCCACTTGACTTGCTACCGGAAGAGGTATACTCAGCATTGATAAGCTAACCTATCTCATTTCGCCCCACACATTACTTTTTCTTTTCTTTCAGCTCTGGGCCGTGATCACGGAGAAGCTGGAGGACTCCTCCCAGGTCCTCAACGTGATCCAGGCCATCCCGGAAGTGGAGGGGGCGATGCGGGCCAGGAAGCGCTATTGGCTCTTTGACGAGATCATCCCCCACGTCACAAAGTGGCTGGATCTGGAGGACATCCTAGCCTGCCGTCTGGTCTGCAAGCAGTGGTCCCGCGCTGTGGACAACTTTCATCAGAACCATCCCGTCCGCCGAGCCTACTTCCATGAGCACCAGGTCACCGGCCAGATCTGGACCGTGGGAGGCCGCCCCACAACCCTCCCGTTCGACCTTCCCAAAGGGCTCCTTCCCAGCCTTTGCTTCCAAAACCAGGAAAGGATCCGGAACTTCCTGAAGGACATGGGAGGCCCGGCCGCAATCCAGCAGGGGAATCCCTTCATCGACCGGACAGTCTTCATCAACTCCACGGAAGGGATCCAAGGCCTGACCGGGGTCTCCGAATTCTTCCAGCGGTTCGGCCAGCACGTATGGGCCTTATCTCTGTCCCTGACTGATAGCCAGGATCAGCACGGCATTGACCAGGGTAGGCTCTGCCAACTCATCAAGGAGTGGATCGGGCATCTTCCAAACCTCAAGTGTATCGTTGGCTGGGTGCCATGGATGAGCGGGAGCACGTCGGAAGCGCAATGCATGTGCTATCCCCTCCCTCCCCTTCCCCACTTGGAAATCCTGGACATTGCCTACGGAGAACTGCCCTGCCCCCTGGTGAACGCCTTCTTCCTCTCCTACTCCCACCAAATCCGGAGGCTGGGCTTCGACATGAAGTACTGGCGGAAGGAGTTCGCCTCCATGTTCCCCTCCATGACGGAGCTCTGGGTGGTGGGGATCGTCACGAAGGAGGTGATGATGGATCTCCTCCACACCATCCGCGCCCCACTCCTCTACGACCTAGTGCTGACCTCTCCCCTCCAGTCATGCCTCCCTCTATCTTGGAACGCCATTCTCCACTCGCTGAAGCGCTTCCCCCTCCTCCGGAACCTGACGCTCCCTTCCTTGATCTTCGTATCAGGGAATGATGCCTTCAATCCTGTGACGGACTACGCCCCCTCCGTAAAATATCTCTCTGTGGGGAAGCTGGCCATCCGGAATGACGCGGATCTGCTCCGCTGCTTCCCCAACCTGGAATACCTCCACATTTCCCAGTCCCCCCGGATCGTCCGGCGTCCTCCTTTCGAGCCCTGGCTCAGAATCTGGAATCCCATCATCTTTCTCAAAATGTACAGTTCCAACGTGTGGGAGCTCCTCCCAAGGTTGAAAGGGATCACTGTGGAAGTGGACGACAACATCGTGGTCCACCGGGAGGACCGTCCTTATCGGTTCCGGAGGGAGAGGTATGACTATCTCCAGAGGATGGCTGCGGATGACTGTTGAAATAAAAATTAAGTGAAGTGTAAAAATTCCCAATTGTAGTTGACCTTGTTGATCCATGAAAATTATTCGTAAAAATAAAAATGAACTGTTTGTGCAAACCCAAAACTAAATTTTTGGCAGCAGCTTCGCAATTTTTTTTTGCGCGCGTTTCCTGCATCAAACCCTATCATTAGCAATCATAAAATCATTTATAAATTATAGAGTAGTTGTGTAGATACTTTCTGTCATTTTTTTTTTGTTGAAAGCATTCTCCCAATCCATTTTCCGAAATATTTTCGATACAGCAGCAGAAGAGACATAAAAGTTCATGCCAAAACATTTTTGTATTAAATGGCTCATCCTTTTTGGTTATCTTCTGCACTTTTACTTCCGGTTTTAGCAATTTACCTGGCCTATCATGTAAGTTCCTCTTGTTTTAAATTTTTTTGTGGCAATTTTCTTGATAACCTTCCCCCTTCTGGAGATAACAGGGGGCGTTGGTGCTGGCTTTGGATCTGGAGCCGGGATGCATCCGAGATAAGATGGCGGTGATGGGAGTGCATCCGGACCAGATCATGCCCTGCATGGACAGTTTGGGACTGACACCGGAATCGCTGAGGACGGGGAAGAAGGCCTTTGTAAAGCTACTTATTTTTTTAACTTTATAAAAGTTTAATTTGATTTCGAAATATTTTTTTTTTCCAGTGCGTCATGAAGTGCGTGTTGATTAACGCTCAAGTGGTGAGTCATTTGCTTATCTTATCTTGATTATGTAGTTTTAAATTCAAACTGACTTTCCGCTTCTTTGTTATCGATCGCGATCTTCAGTTAATATCGAACGGGACGATGATGGACATGGACACGGCTCAAAGGCTCATCGACTCCCTTCCCGATCCGATAAGGGACACGGCCAGTGAGGCATTCAATGAGTGTGCCCAGCTCACTGATAATTTTGAGCCGGGGGAGGAGTCTTGCGAGAGCTACCGCGAGTTCGTGACCTGCGTGACTGTGGGCGTCGCGAGGAAGGTAACTAAATATTCTTAAATTGGAAGGATTTCATTTTGTAAATAATAATATTTTGCAAAAAATTCAAATTTTTCAGATGTGCAACGGCTAAAGTGAAGAAATTTTTTGAAAGAGAAATAAAAACAGATCATATTTTATTAATTTAAAAAATAACAAAAAACCGGTGGAACAATAAATAATATAATTTTAGAAGTTATCCTTGCGATCTTGGCGGCTCCTGCCTGAAGGCCAGGCAAAATCCGGTGTTCATCATGTCCTCCCCTTCCTCCGCATCCGTCTTCACCCTCATGATAAACGGCTTGGCGCTCGCTATTAAAAAAAAGCATTAAAATGTTAATTGGAATTTTTTTTTAGCAAACTGGTAAATACTTAATTATTGATCTTACATCGAAGCAAGTGCGGGGCTGCGGGAGTGGCAAAGGCAGTCCCGCAATATCTGTCCACCGTCGAGAGCATCGTGGTATCCGCCGGACTCTGATCCGTCATGATCATGACGTAGTCATGCATGCACGCCGCCGTCTCCGGAGTCCCCACCGCCCCATCCGTCGTGGGCGTCCCCGACATGGCAAACGCCGCGGAAGGATTCTCCCCTTGGCAAGGGCTCCAAACGATCACACCCGCCCCGTCCTCCGACCTAACGCAAACGGTGTAGTCCAGCTCCGCCAGGTGGGCGGCCATCGGATAGCCCAGCATCCGGACTTGGCCCGTGGCCGACGTATAATATTGGAGACAGCCGTCCGGCGCCCGAAGCACGGAGTTGCACTCGATGAAGGTCGTCCGTATATTCCAGTTCCGACTGGCTTGGCTGGCGCTCCCGTCCGTGATCAGGCTCAGCGTTATCCTGTCGCTGCTCCCGTAGTCGAAGTACATGTGCTGGCCCGACAGATCCCCGCAGAGGTTGGCCGGAGCGTTCCCATTCACCCCGTTGATGCTCAGCCGATCTATCATGCAGACGCCTGTTAAAGCTTCCGCGGGTTGGAGCTGAAGCTGGATGAATTCCAGACGGACTTGGCAGACATTTGGATTCGGCTTTTGGAGCCGGACGTTACAAACTTCCAAGGCGGAGGGGGTGAAGGACTCGGGGTGGTTCTTGGTCCGGATGTTGGTGTTGTTTTGGGTGACCGTGGACTCACAAGTTGCAGTTATGATGCAGCAGACGCCGAAGCCGGAAGCACAGACCCCGCTTCCCACTCCTCCAGCGTTCCGACACTGATTACTGAAAAAAACAACATTCACATAAAATTTTAATAAAAGTGGACTGGGGCATTCCGAGATTTTTTTTTTTTGTATTTTGCTGAGGATTACTTTGTGAAGCAGGTGCCGACAGAGTCGGGAGCGTCCGGGACACATGGCTGGTTGCTGATGCGGACGATGGAGAACAGGGGAAAGACTGCACAGAATAAGAAATTAATTTTGTTTTGCATTTGCAAGGTATCAACCAGCTAGTTTTTGTGTAGGTTTCGTTTTTACATACGTCTGGAGCTCCTGTTCAGCTCCTTTTCTCCAGTCCGAACCACTGCCCCTCCGCTGCACTCCCCACTCCACTGGAGAAGCCAGAGTAGTGCTACGGACAGGGAGGAATAGCTTTGGAATAATCCCCACTTCCCTCCCATTTCCCGTGGATGGATGATTCGCACTGATGTAAGAAAAAAATTGTTTGAGTTTCAAAAAAAAAAATGCACCGTGATGTGATCGGAGTAATATTTTAATGGATGCTCCGATGAAGCAGGATCTAGGTCATCAAATAGGAGAGTGGGACCAACTCCCAGCTACTTTTATAGAGGAGCCTCTGGCCTCAATCCATTTCGGGCGGGTGGGCAGTGGTGCAGTTGCAGCGCAAAGAGAGGAACAACTCGTCAAGAAATCATAGACGCTAGCTCGATTGTTGTTGATATGATTTATTTTTTTGCAGGAGCAACAACAACAATGAGGTATGATTGGGATTGGGAGGCTTACCATTGACATTTGCATTTTGCTTATCTGTCGCTTCAAATCAATCATCTACCTACTCTACTAACTCAATCTTTCAATTTGAATCCCATTTCATTTCACGTATTTGAGAGCGAGAGCTGGGGAAGCGTCTCCCTTATTTACATATACAAAAAGACAGAATATGCGTCTGCCCCTCCACTTTACATGGGACGTGACGCGATATTGATTGGCAATTGGTATGATGATAAAGATGAGAGCATTTGTTTGAGGAGATGAGATGGGGGCACACACATTTGTCAAACATCACTGTTTTTGAATTTCTGTCTCATGCATTTGCAAATAAGGCATCTGCATCCGTCGTCTCAACTAAACGATAAGCCACTAATTTAATTACAATTGCTCATGCTTCAAGAAGGAATTTTAATCAGAGAATTTACATATTAACCCCCACATTAATCCCTAATTTAATTTTTCTCACAATGCCCCATATTGTTATTATCATATTTTTGCAAGCAAACCTAGACATAATATGGCGTTAAAAAATGTGCAACTGCATCCACTATACCTGCTCAACTGAAAACTTTGCAAACTGATGATAAGGTTTTTTTTTTTAGCACTTATCTGCTTTGCTTTTCAGTGAAAAGGATCTAATTACTGTAAGCGCATTCAGCAGACGCTGGTTGACATCTTGGCTTTATCATCAGCTCACAATGTATGGCCATGGCGTAACAATGAAATGAGTCAGCCATCCTAGCTCTAGCCCTAGCTATTCGCGTCACTACCATACCACCCATCTATCAATCCCATTCTAGCATGATTTGTTCTAACCTGACGTCTACGCATCAGAAAGAAACACAGCCATGAGCTGCCCTTTACCCAAGAAGCCGCACAAAGTCCATGCTCATCCATGAAGGTAAATCATTCCCTGTGTACCTCATCAATGCAAAGTCTTTGCTTGACCATCCAATTCCAGAAGAATATGTAACATATCATTAGTTTATCCATGAGGAGAAGAAAGCTCCTAAAATCCAATTAACATTAACTTATGCATTTCTAACCCCCCCATATAAAACTGAGGAGCTTCCCAAAGTCCTCCGATTAGTTCATGCCACTCTTTTGTTCAGTTCAGTTATCCGTTTGGTTGTGAGTTCGATTTTAGTTTCCGGGAATTTTACTTTTCTTTGGGAAAGCATATTCCATTCATCTTTCTTTTCTAGTTTTGAAGTTAGTTTTTTTTTAGTTAGTAGTTCAAACAAACAAGGCGAGATGATTCCGCTCATCTTCCTCCTCGCCATGCAGGTGGTGGCTGTGAAAGTCTTCAAGAAGACGGCGCCCAATGGTAAGCACAAACAAACATGCTTGAGCAGTTCAAATTAGAGATTCAGCTCATGTCATATCTCCCGCACGGATCTCTCGAAATAAATCAAGTCGTCATTCATCAAGTCCAATCCCAATCGTATTCAAAAAGGAGGACGATCCGATCTGATCTCATCCATATTTAGACTGCTCTGCTCACTTTTTATATGTGGGAGCGCTAACAATGCCAGTTAAAATGAGAAGGAATGTCATTCATTGTTGCACTTCTTATTTGTTTGTCTGTTGCAGGGAAGGTAACGGTCTACCTGGGGAAACGGGACTTTGTGGATCGGCTTGACGGAGTCTGTGATCCCGTCGATGGCGTCCTCGTCGTCGACAATGACTATCTCAAAGACAGACGGATATTTGGCCAGGTATAAAAATTGCTTAAACAATGTAAAATGGGAGCATTGTTGGATGAGCTCAAGTTGAATTGAATTATTTTCTTTTTTTAGGTGACCACCACCTTCCGGTTTGGTCGGGAAGAGGATGAAATGATGGGCCTCAAGTTCAGTAAAGACATGACCCTCTGCAAGGAGCAAGTGGTCCCTCCCCCACATGGCAAGAAGCTGCCGATGAACTCCTCCGAGCTCACCCCCATCCAAGAGAAGCTGATGAAGAAGTTGGGGGAAGTGAACGCATTCCCGTTCACATTCCGGCTCCCCGACCTCGCCCCACCCAGCGTCACACTCCAGCCCGGAGATCAAGACGTCGGAAGGCCCCTGGGAGTGGAGTATGAGCTGAAAGCGTTTGTCGCTGAGAACGACCAAGACCCGGGACACCGGAGGAGCACCGTTTCCCTGAGAATCCGGAAGGTCCAATATGCCGCCCTTGGAAGGGGGCAGAAGCAGCCCAGCGTTTTGGTCTCGAAGGGATTCACCTTCTCTTCGGGTAAGATCAATTTGGAGGTGACGCTGGACAGGGATATCTACTATCATGGGGAGGAGATGGCCGCCCGAGTCCAGGTCTCCAACACGTCCAAAAAGGCGGTGAGGAACATCAAGGTCATGGTGATCCAGCACTGCGAGGTCACCATGGTCAACGCTCATTTCACCCGGACTGTCGCCCATCTGGAGAGTAGGGAGGGATGCCCCATCACGCCCGGGGCCAGTCTTACCAAGACATTCATGTTGAGACCGTGCGCGGAGAATAACAAGGACAGGAGGGGGATCGCCTTGGACGGACATTTGAAGGTGACGTCAACGAAAACAAGTTAATCTTGTTTGGAGGGAAGATGATTCGCTAATTTGATGATCATATGGCTTCTTTCTCTCTGTTAATAGGATGAGGACGTGAATCTGGCCTCCACGACGATGTGCCCCGGGAATCCGAATGACGCTCTCGGTTTCGTCGTCAGCTACAGCCTGAGAGTGAAGCTGAATTTGGGGACGTTGGGAGGGGAGCTCCAGGCTGACTTGCCGTTCAAGCTGGTTCATCCCGGACCAGGTAAAAAAATAAAATAAGTAGCTCATCATTTGCGTAACATGAATTAATTGCCTATGCAAGCAAATCCAATTAAATATTTATGCTTTGACGTAATTCTTTCTTTCGTAATGTCTCTACTTTGTAGACCAAGCTATTGAAGACGTCCAGGACGGTGGGGGAAAGGTGAAATCCACCAACAACCGGAACAAGTATGAGAAGCAATGCTACGCCAAGGATGCGGACGAGGAGGACAACATCATTTTCGAGGACTTTGCCAAGTTGCGGATGAGCATGAGCGAGCTGGACAATTAATTAAAACAAATCCTGTGTCGGCTATTTCGAAAATTTAAATATCAGTTTGGAATTCAATTTTCAGTTTAATTATTTGGCTTTCGGGAAAAGGGTCAACTTTTTTGAATCCGCGATACTTTACTTTTTAAATAATATAACTTGTGATGATCTTGAATTGTGTTGTACCTCGCCTTACACTTTACTTTACGTTACTTTTACTCGTTATACTTTAGATTAATTTTACTTAATTTAATTTACATTACTTTCTGTTCATTCATCATCATGCAAAAAAAAGATTTTGTTTGGTTTGG
>JAQGAI010002997.1:0-11386 GCA_034696905.1 Lepidocyrtus violaceus
AATGTTGATGGAATTGTTTCGGAGCATCACAAAAAATCCACAGCTTGTACGTTCTATCGTCTGTTCCTTATTCTAATCCTAAAAGGCATATTAATTTTTAATGGGAATGGGAAGTTGGGATTTTTACTTTTATCAAAACAATATTTTTTGTTATCATGAAATTATCTTTTACCACAACAATGTTGCCACCACCTGCTTAGAAGATTCGTCCACGATAAGGACGCCTCCTCCATCGGCGACCTCATCCCCGACTACATTCTATGACACGGTTGCCCCCAACATCTGCGTCAGTCCCAGCCCCGGCGCTCATGATGAGCTATTCCGGAGTGTGAGCCGGGGTAGCAGCACCGGTGCGAAAAGTCCATCTGTGATTATGGATACAAAAGAGGATGGGAAGGCGAGTCCGATCCACGCGGAAATAAAACTTTTAGTGAGAACCTCCGACAACGGAAGGGAAAGCGTGGAGATCCGCAGTCTCAAGGAAGTTGTAGTCCCTCCCCCACAACAAGTGTCTTCGGTGTCAGCCTCAGCCACAACATCACCGGTCCCTCCTCTCCATTCCCCATCACGGAGTGGAACACCTCAGTCCCCTATTTTAAAGAATGACCAGCATCATCATCATCACCACCCTCAACAACACAGACAAATGCTTTCAAGCCCTTCAGCAGATAGTTCTAGTAGTAAGATATTTGAAGAGCCCTCCACATCCCCTGACCACAGTGATGGGATTGAGTCCCCGATCCTCACACAAAAGTTGGTCGTTCGCTTTCAAGAAGGTGATCCATAAGCTTTAATATATGGTGTTGGGTGACATCTTATTGCTGTCTAGTTCGCTAAACCAAATTGCTGAGTGTGAATGTCTTCTCTTCTGCGTTACCTCTTATCTATCTCTCTCTCTTTATCTAATGTATATTATACTACCGCTCAAAACTACTCAACTTCTGCCTCTGCTTGACTCAAATCAGAGCTGGGGAATAACCTTGCCGTCGAGGCGATAACAAAAAATGTATCTTCTTCACCTTGTACAAAATCCTTCCGCTCTATTTCTTCGCTAACTGCTCACTCAAAACGTAATTTGATAATTTTCTCTCTTTTCTCCACTACACAAGTCTCTGATTGATATTATTACCATGATTAAAACAAGAAGCCATATTATATAACATTGTTGAAAAGATTTGTTAGACGTTTTCGAGTAATTTTCCAGAACATAAATTGTTGTACAGTAGATATTGTTCAGTTTTATTTGAAATTTGTAAATTTCGTTACATAACTCCACACGGTGAAAGTCTATTAAACTAACAGGGACATCTTCAAAACATTATATAAATTTACTGTAGATCCCGCCCATGTGGACAGAAAAGAAGTAATTCATACCTACACAGAAGTATCCAGTTCAAGTTCCTCCCCGACCCCCAAGGTATTCCAAGAGTGTCTTAGAACGACGACTACCACCACCACCAGAACGACTCAAGTACTTTCACCAGGCAGCACAGCGACCAGCAGTGGACAACACGATGTAATTCCAGGAAGGGGTGTAGAGATTTCAGAAGTTCTGTCGGATGATGAGCATGAACAAATGCCACCTTCTTCCAACTTTATTCCAGAGGAAAGTGAAGATGAGCAGCAGCACCATCATGTTCACCACGAGGAGGATGAAATTGAGTCACAAATTATTAAACAGCAACAACAAGCGCCTTCCCATTCAATGGCGTTTGAAGAAGTTCAAGTTCAAAAGCCGGATCAGATTCTAGAGGAGAGTGAAGGTGAGCATGAGCATGAATATGAGCCAGAGAACGAAAAAGCCTTTGTGGACCGGACTCCTGTTAGTCTCCCCTCAAGAGACCAACCGGAACCAGTTGAAGAAGAGGAGGAAGAAGAGGAAGAGGCTACTACAAATGGTCACCATCATGCTGACACGGCTGAGCTCATTACAACCAGAATTTATGGGAATGAAATTGTAGATGATATCATTACCGAAGCAATGTCCAGAGTTAATGATTTAGAACCGGAAGTAGAGGATAGAAAAGAGGAGGAAGACGATTTTGTTGAAAGGAGAGAGGAGCCGGATGACTTTACTGAAAGGAGGGAGGAAGAAGATGATTTTGTTGAAAGCAGAGAAGAGGAAGATGAATACTTTGAAGAGAAAGTCAAGGACGAACCAGAGGAGGAGGAAATCGTTACCCAAGAACGTGAGACTGATGATGTCGAAGTCAGCGAAGAAAGGGAAGAAATGATTAAACAAGAATCCATTGAAGAGGAACCATCCAGCAAGTCTGAAGAAGCTGTTAGCCACAGTTTAGGTTCCCCCGAGGAAGAAGAAGCTCCTCAGATCCCGCTTGAAACTGAAGCTGGCGGTGAAGGAGAAGGCGACGGTGAAGACGGAGGAGAAGCATCTGCACAAGTTTCTGGTGGTGGTGCTCCATCATCTGGCGCTGGTGGCAAGAAGAAAAGGAAAAAGAAAGGAAAGAGGGGTGGTGGTGGAGGTGGAAATGGGAACGGCAATTAATTGGCAAAATTTGTAAGATTTTATTTTTTATTATTTTTTTTCTGTTTGATTTGATTTGATCTCTAGTCGATGTTGTTTGGTTTGGTGTTGATCGGTGTGGTTTGAGTTTTGGGTGGGCATTTTCATATTCATCATCATCATGAGAAAGGTAGAAGAAAGAAAAGGAGAAAGTTGTAAAAGTCTCAATTCATTTGCATCAGTTCCGGTTGTCGATTCACTATATACATGCATGTCTTAGGTAAGGTAATTGAAAGATATTATTAATCGTCAATGTGTGGTACGCACCTATTGTTTTATAAGTTATGGAGTAAATGTAAACTAGCCAGCCGTTGTTCACGTTGGGGAGAAAGTAGCGTGGGTTATAACAACAAATCCATAAAGTCAATCTATCTTAGGGTCACAAAATAGGTTTTAGGTACAACACCATCAACATGCTTTTGTGGAGCACTTGTTTGATTGTATTTTTAATTTCTGGATATTATTTGTGTTGGTATTTGTGTCGCAGAGGATGTATGAATTGTATTGTGGTTGTGTTGTGAGAAGCGTTTGGATATTTTTTATTGCAGTTGTTATTATATAAATATTGTTATTATGATTTGGCGCAGGAAAGAATTGGCATTTTTGTTAATTAGTTTCGTATAATTTCCCCTGATTTTTGTTGACAGATGAGGTGATCAATTCCCTTGAATACGATTTCTCACTTTTAACTTGTAAAACGAATAACAAATGTTTCACATTCCCCAACTAACCCCGTCTAGGTTCGCGTGACATGTCGTGTGACGTGTCCGCATCTCCGTCAAGAGTCGTGGAAAGCGTCGGCACATTCACCGAACGTCACAAGTTCTGGAAGGAGAAAGACGAAGAGGAGATGAAAAAGAGAGAGTCCGTCACATCAATCGAAGACTACACCCAAGGTTTTGACAACTCCGCATTTGCCGGAGTGGAAACAATTGACACGCGAACTGGAGCCGCCGTTAGTGCGAGCACAGTAGTGCCGACTCAACAGAGGACACCAAGTCCTTATGAAATCGAAAGAAGTAAAGAAGCAATTTTTCTGGATACTGACGATCCATCGCAGGAGGCTGAAGTTCAGCTGGAAGATCTTGTACAATATCAAGTGAAACAATCAGAAGTTCAACAGCAGCAGCCGCCGCCACTGCCACCGAGGAGCGGTAAGGTAGCAACAGTTGAGCCTCCAGTACCAGAAAGGAAAGTTCTTTTCCAGGGCATGTCTTCTTCATCAGAGAGGTCGATTAGCATGGACTCGGAGCAGCAGCTGAAGGAGCAAATCGGTCGAGAAATTTTTGAATCGGAATTGGCAGAAAAGATTGAGGGGTTGGACCCTGAAAGTAAAAGTCTGATTCAGGAGCATTACGAAATTCGGGATGACAGTGACAAGAGTGAGACTGAGACAACGGAGAAGCTTCAGAGTTTAGTTCAGACATCGGCAAGGACACCGGAAGAAAGACTGGAAGATGTTAGGCAGATTGCAACAAATCTCGTGTCCGAAATTGAGTCCACTGTGGAGAGAAAGTTTGAAGGAACGGTGGAAACGCACAAGCCATCCGCACCATCCAGTGTTGACATTACAGATGAGGAGCTTATGTCTGTTGGGGATATTTCATCGCCTGAGCCACAAAGATCTTTGAGGGTAAGTTGCGTACTGTTTTTTATGTAGAACTTAACTAATCAAATGAACTGTGCTCTATATTTAATAAATTGTCCGATTACCTATTTAAAACTTATTGATGTGGTAATCATTTTGGGATTTTTTTTTGTATATTTAAAAGTTTGAGGAAGGTGACCGAAGGGAATCGGGAGGTCATCCGGAAAGCTCCGTAGGAGGAACGGCAACTGGCACTCCAGACACACATGCAGTTCGTTCCTCCTCCTCTGGTGAATTTTTCACTGCCGACAACACAATCAAGAGCTCCTCAGATGATCCCTCACGTCCAAAATCATGGGATTCTTCAATTCTCGGACAAGTCTCAAATAACTTTCCAGGATCACATTCCGGAGCTTCAGAATATCAAACGGCTTTAGGAGGTACTGGCATCGCATCCTCGTCTGACAGCTACTTGGGAAGCTTATCCAGTGACGCATCCGCCTCTGGAACGTTGGTTGCCTCTCAAATTGACTTGGGTGTGGATTTACTGGGAGACGATGAGGAGGAATCTGAACATGCTCATATCAGAACACAAGTTTCTGTGGAGGGAAGCAGTGGTGGGGCGGAACACAGTGGAGGGGTAGCAACGAGATCAATTTACTGCGAAATCGGCAGCAACCAAGGTATCCCTCCTCCTGGAGTTGGTCTTCCGGTTACACTCACATCCTCAACGTCTGGAACAACAGTTTGCACACAAGTGGAAACCACTTATGAATCCAGTGTTAAAGGAGATCCGGAGATTGCGGATGATCAAGATGGAAACATTATGATATTCGAGGCAGTAGAACCACCTCAGCGGCCAATTAGGACACATCGCCGATCTGAGAGCCAATCATGGGGAGATTCTCCACTCAGATATGGGATTGAAGAGAGGATTGAAGAAGAGCAATTGAAAGATATTGTCTTTCCTTCAGAGGAGGAAGAAATTCAAGATTTATTTGAGACATCAGATGACATGGATGATCCCATTCAAAGGCCGATAACCCCAGAGCCTCAATTCTCTCCTGAAGATCAAGACCCACCTCGGAGGATGTACTCTCCGGACGGATCATTTGAACAGGAAGGGATAGAAGGTGGAGAGTCCGACACGCGATGTGAATTCACCATGGAATATGAACGAGTCATTGCTCCTCAACAGCGGCTCGAGGATATTGAAGAAGAAAGCTCAGTCAAGAATTCACCAAAATCAGTGATGAGTCTAGAAATGAGCTGTTCACTGCCCGAACTGGAAGAAAAGAATGGAAGTGGAAGCAACGGGGAAAAATCTGGAGGGCGACCTGGATCAAGAGAATCTTCTTCTTCCCTAAAAGAATTTGAAAGTCTAGAATGTGCCGTACTGGCAGAAGACGTCACCCGGAGAGATGAGCCCAATCTATCAGAAATTGAAGAAGGACATGAATCTCAAGTCTCAGAAATATCGGAAGCCACCGAGATCTACGAACAGGACTCTGGGGAGCTGGATGATGACAGAATGAAATCCAGCCAACCGTATGAAACTGCCGAGGACGCTTCACAACTGACTGACATTCAAGATCTGGATGTGGATCCCATGATGGCATTCTTCTCAACAACAGTGGGAGACCAGCAAACTCCAGATACCACCGAGACAAGTCAAATAGACGATTTCAGAGAAAGAAGTGAAAACGTTGGGACAACGGATGCGGACTCCAGTCTAGAATTCAGAGCTCCAGGGAATGCAAAAATGACCTCTAGTGGGGACTCACTGGATGACGAAAAAACTGGAAAGAACATAATGGAAGTTAGCAGGGACTCCCTAGACTTTGAACGGGAAGGAAAAGACATCCCAGAAGATATGGTAGCCTCGGCAGACTCTCTCACCGGAAGACGACGAATCACACAACAGGAACCGGATGAACTCGAACCAGAGGCATCCTCATCACCAAAACGCTTTAAGGGAGATGGAATGTCAGACTCTCTCGAACTACAGCCTGGACAAGCTCTCCCAGGCCAAATGACAGAATCCGCGGATTCCCTGAACGACGGACGATCCGGAGCTGATGATCGTTCCTCGTCGGGTACAGGGGGAGCTGCGGGAGGTGTAATGGTAACATCATCAGACTCTCTGGAAGGACAAGCGATTGATGCAACTGCAAGCTCCAACACAAGCACCACTGGCGATGCCGCCATGTGGTCTAGCATTGGCGGAGGATCAGCTTCAACACTGGTCTCAAGCCAGGAGGACCTAACGCTTGAAAACCAATAAAAACCAAACTTAAGAAACAAATATTGACTTTTACTCACCCAATTGTTGATTGATGAGCCTTGAATGGTGATTAACAAACAATTCTCTTCTCGCATTTTACTATTATAATATTAAAATGGTATTAACATGTTTATATAATATTTCATGTTTGATGATGGTTGTGTCTTTATTTTTGTTTTAGAAATTCGTTTTTATTTAGCAATTTTTCAAGCAATTAGGTTAAGTGTATAACACAAATCTTCACAAAATGAATTCTTGTGTCGGAATCGCATGAAGTGTTTATCCACAACATTTGCAGGTTAAAGATGTATTTCAATACGGGTAAAAAAATATAACTGAAATGTGTGTAAATCGGGTTTATGCATACCTACTAACTAGAATACTGGAAAGTATACACTCATTCATAACGAATCAACCGAGGTTAAAAGGTCTTCAGACTCTGTGATCGTAAAATAAATGTAGCATAACATGAGTAAATAGACGATTTATTACACTCGTTAGAAGCTCACAATTAGTTGATTGACACGGAACACATAATTTGTAGGATCAATGTAAGGAGTTAATTAGAAAAGCCATAGTTGTTTCATATATACACTATACATGAGAAATTTGTCTATAGTTTTTGAATACTTTCTCCTTTTGTTTTTGTGTTACTTTTGTGTTAGATTTGTTGTGCACAAGTTTGAGTTTTATGGATGTGAAAATGAAGCTGTCTTTGGGAATCATTAATTCTCATCTAATATTTAAATCCATCTATTTATTTCTTCCTTCAGGGGCCAGTTCACCAGGCGATTCCTCATCTCAACAGCCCCCTCTTCCCCAAAGAACAAGCAATGTGGAACGATCTGTCTCACCTGAAATACCTTCAACTTCAACCTCCAGAGAAGACTAAAAAACTGGAAAATAAATCTCTACAAATCCATATTATGAAAAGTACATTTTCATTCCTCAATCTAACCACTTTCACAAAAACGTATTCCTCTTTACCAAAACTTCATACAGAAACACTTTCAGGACTCACTCCGTCAGTACTATCAAACAAAAATCAGAAAGAAAGACAAACGTCTCTTCGCCAACGAGGTTTTCACTCTCAGCAATTGAACGAAAAAAATATCTAAAAGATGTTCACTTATCACCATCACGTATAAAAATATAAAATTCCAGAAGAGTTTGTGAAATGAATGTATCCCTATTCAATCGTTATTTAAAATACATGCTGCTGCAAGTTAATCCTTTGTTAGTAAGATGTTAATAAGATAAGCACATAATTTGTTATTTAAGATCCATGTAATCAACCTAAATAACAACAAATTTGAAAGAAAATCCTGCTTAGCACATGATGAATACTTAATGTATGAATGCTGCTAAAGTAAAGAAAAGGTATATATTACATGGACTCTAATGTCTTTCTTGCTCTTCTGCTAAAAAAAATAATGTCGGATAATATACTTTTTAGGTTTCTTGTCACTGTACATTTAACATTTCACTGTAAAAGTTTTAAAATTTAATGCAAAAATTCAGTGTATTCAAAAGAAGGTTATATATTTAATTTTTAGAAAATCCTTTAAAAAAATAATTATTATTGTAATTTGTAGTTAACAATGTATACTTAAGTTGGAGTACTAGTGTAAAACTATTAAAATAAATAAATAACTGCAGCAAAACTGGTAATTAGGTAAATAACATGCATTTATATAAAATGGTCCCGAACAAACTATAAACATACCTAAAGGAATATGATGAAGGTTAGATAAACAAGCTATACCTAGCAAATATGCTTCTGCTCTGTAAAAAAAACTCTCAACCAAAGGCGTACTTATAGAGGATCCATGTTCATTCTAGATTCAACGCAGTCATTTTTCGCATCATCCTTCCTCAGAAACTACTAAATATACATACATGTATTTGATTGATGTAATACCTACATTACGTAATATAGTACAAGGTAAAATATGGAAATCATTTTACAGTACACGTTCAATTTTTCTGCATAAGTACCGAGCACCGTTTTTGATGGATGATGTAATGTTATTTGCTTTCACCGAGTAAAATAAATGTAAACATTTTAAAAAAATAAGGAAGATAATTACAAATGGGATCCAAGCTTTTTTGCAACGATAATATATGTATGAGTACATCCAAGATATTTTACAACGATAATCTAGCTCAGTCTACATGGAAGAAATTCCCTTTCTAAACAAACACTTTTTATAGTCCGTCATGATACTGTAAGCGGATAGCATGAATGATTGCGTAGCAAAGAAAGCAAATATATTTCAGGTGAAAGTGGAATGAAAAATGACGTAAGACTTTACAGCTTTCACTACCTTCATGTAAATTAAATTTGGAATGAAAGATACCGAAAATCACGTTTAAAGAAATGATGCTGCTGCGTACTTTCTAAAACAAATCAGCAAGGAGGAGTAAAAGTCACTACCCCTTCCAAACCAGATTTTTTGGAAAGAATTAAACGTTTATTAAAACCACACAAACAACAACAATTCCCGTTCTCTCCTCTCAACAATTTATAAACAGGAAAAGTAAACAATGCAATGCAAAATTCCTCTCTTCTCTCACAAACACTTTCCAATACAACGACGATGTTTTCAACCAGATACTATGATGGAATAGTTAATTTTAGTTATACAAGTGGACGAAGAACGATAAACGGCTAAGCGATATTCACACATGCATGAAAATGAAGAAATGAAATTGCTGCAAAAACAAGATCCCTCATCTCTCATGATTCATCATTCATGCGTGTATGAATATAAAACGAAATGAAATACATACAGTAAATACATGTTAGTGACAAGAACAAAATGGAAAGGAACTCAAAATGATTTAAAGATTATGATGATGCCTACTAAACATTTGATAAATGTAAATTGTCTTTTTGAATGCTATATACTGCTGTAATTATATTATCTAATTAATTTGCATACGTTCGCTAAATATCGTTAAGATATTTAAGAAGCTGAAGAGACAGATTGAGAAAAGCTACACTTTTATTCATAAACTTTTAAATGTAGAAAGCTAGAAAATATTTGAAAAGTATGATGATAAATCAATGGAGAGTTAAATTATAGTTAACTTATATTATAACTACAGATGTAAAAAAGAATGATGGAAAAACGGTTCTGACTGTCTTGTATTTCAAACGTAAATGATAAAAATCTCTATATAATATTATTACCATTATTAATTAACTACATAAACATATTATATTAATTAGAGCCATTAAAAATAAAATGATATTGTGCTATTGTTTAAAATTATGGTAGAGGAGTACTGTTGTCTTATTTTATTTTAGGAATTCCATGATGTAACCTGGAGCTTTCATATTTCCCCCTTTTGCAAATGACGTAAAGCGCATCCAGTCAAGTTGAATGCAAAAGAATTAAAATGCACGCTGCATGAATAATAATAAATTGGACGTTTCATGTGTTACGCAAAGATATACATTTATTTTCAAGATTACGCAATGCTGAAGCCTTGAGTTTACGTTGGGAAAGTTATTTCGTCACTTTCATTTACTTACTTACTTTCAACATTATTTCCATTTTGAGGTAAATATTTTAGTTGCTACTATGCGTTTATTTCAGACGACGAGTTGGCTGTAAGCACATTCACTCACCGGCAACCACCATCAAATGCATACAACAGGCAATAATACACTTTACAGAAATCCGTTTGCCTCATCCAAAAAATTAGCATAATAATGATCAATATAAATACAGAGCATCATACAATTATTTTATACTGATTTATGTCACAATACGGTCCTATATTTTTTTTAAACATTTTTTAATAATCCTATATTTTAAACTCTGATTAATGTTTCTTACATTTTAATAAGTTTTTTCATTTTATCCTAAAACATCACTCATAAACTTTTAGTACATCTGTTTGGTCTGATTATGTATTCCTAATAAGAAAGTAGAGCCCTCGCCCTCTTAATAATTAGAAACCAATATAGTATTTTATGTCATCCGATGATAATATTTTGTACAGAATTTCGCTCAATTTACAAAGCTGTTCCAATTACGGAAAGACATTTAAAACTAATTGTTTATCATTACATTTTTTTCATTTGGTTTATTGTAGAGGGCTAGGAGATATATCACACCTTAACCTGTCAATTGTCATATTTACATAATTTGATTTTTATTACGGCCAAATTGACGATGGTTAATGGCATCCCAGCACGATTATTTCCTTCAATCTATTTTTACTGTCGTGACATTTTAAATGTTTAAAATATAATTAGCCATGAATGCGTATTTCCACTTTTCAGTGTAGGTATTTTTAGCTTTCTAGTCTGAGCTAGAATTGCTACTAAAATTGTCTCAGCCACAGAGATCTTTGCATTGCCCAACATACTGACAAGAGAAACATACATTCGCACCAAATTGTAACCTCAAAAGCATCCCTGGACCTACATATTGTGACTTGTATACTATTACTTAACATTAAACTACCTAATCTACAAACGGGTTCAACGGAATTCTAATTATCAACTTAGAACCGAACAAGATATTTATTTCGGACTTCGTAGATATATTCTGCTAAAACTATCATGGCATGCATTGTATGTAGGATACAATTTGCAAATATCTCCAACTAAAGCCGTATCAAATATATTGGCCCGGTCCAACTTTTTCGGTGAGAGAAAAAGAGCGACAGTAAAGGTTCCCACATTTATGAATGACAACATGCGTCATAGTAAAAAGAGAAAGTGGATTACATAGATTCCAGTTCCCATATCTTCCCTCTACATTTTCTATCCTACGTGCATAGATTTTGGGCTCATCAATCATTAAATCTATTTTCAAGACTACTCTCTGCGGTGATGAATGATGGCTGACTAGTGATGGGTTAGAAGTAGAAGACTTGTACTGGGGGAGCTCCCTAATGATCCTCATTTGTCAATTCATTGAACCATACTTTCCCTGTATAGGTATGTTGGTATTCACTCTATATAGTACAT
>JAQGAI010002998.1:0-11385 GCA_034696905.1 Lepidocyrtus violaceus
AGAGCAACAAAAGCAACAAAAAATTTTGAAAATGGCAACAAAAAATCCTTAAAAACGGCAACTTTTTGCGGGCCTTACTTATCATTTAAAATTCATACATTATAATATCGTATCATATCATCTAAAAATATGGCGTAATCTTACCATATTAATTATTAAAAATTTGAATCAGCGTACGCTCATTTCATTACTGTAGGAGTGTGCAGCTAGATACAGTATGCTTGATGGTGCATTCACAGTTTATTCAGTAACTTCACTTAAAATTAACTGATTCATACGTACTTGTATTTTATATAAAACGAGATGTGTCTTATTGTTAGAACCGTAAGCTGTCGCTGATTTCAGGTGATAAACAGTTGACTTTGCTGTGTGCGTGAGTAAAACATGGTTTTCGCTAAGGTCACACGAGAAATGCGTAGTTTTTTCAATAATTGCATATAATTTCCATAATATCGGTGTATACAATGGAAGATTTTGAGAATCTCGTTCATAGCTAGCCACATTTAACTTGCAAAATGTTACTGCATTCAGATTTCTTCACACACAAACTTTAATTATATTCCACAATAAAAGCAAAACAGTCTTACGTGAAAATAACTACCGTAAATTCCAATGTGAGGACGGATTTTTCCTTTCTGTTTTGTTGATTTGTTGGTGTGCTATAAAAATGCAACAACACAGCCGCAACGATTTCGAGAGCTAAATCTGCACACCAGCATAGCATAGCGCAAAAAGCTGGGATTTTTATTGCTGCTGATCTGCTGATGATGCGGCATTTGCCGTGAACAAAAAATATTGTTAAACTAAATTAGATCCGGTTCTTTGTACTATTTTTTCCTTGTCGTACTTCCACTCACTACTGTAGAGACATAGGTACTTAGGTTACATGTGGTGGCATTTATGCCCATTAAACTTTACGCACTGTGTTGACAGCTCGTCGTCTGTCTGTAGGAGCAAGTGAGTATAGGTACATATTCTTCTTTTACATCATTTGTCGAATTTCTTCACGATCACGCTTTTTTTTGTTTACGAGTATTATTGCAACAAAGGAAAATTCATCTGCGATAAGTACCTGCCCACTTTATGTACTTTTTGAGTCATTTTTTACTCCAACACAACAAAGTTGCCAAAAGCACATGCAGAATTTTCAATTTTCACACGCAGCTTATTCATATTCCCTCTCTGTTCACTTGTTTTACGCTCCTTATGTCTAGCTTCTGCACATCGCATGCAAAAAAAAATAAGTAGTTTTTTAAGATAAATTTTCCAAAATAACAAATCCTTTCAACTTGTCAAATCTTTTAAAGAAAAATAGAAACTATGTACCAAAAAAAAATTTGTATGAACATAAAATAAAATTTGGCTTAAAGGTGCCTTTGGGTTTGATAGACAAGACGCAATCAGTCAGTGTAACTCCACCTCTCTGATCTTTTTAATGCTGGGGGCGCGTGTGACTTCAAAAAGTAAAACACATGCATATTCAAACAGTTAATAGGGTTTAACACGAGTACCTAGGTGTAGTGGAAAAGAGGAGGAAAGGTGCACCTTTTGTAGTAATAAAAGCTGAAGGATGGATTGTAGTACAGCAAGCGGTGTAGATTTTGGATTTACTGTCGCTCGTTATCTCAACCGTGTGGCTCCTTTGCTTGCGCTAGCTTTCTACCATCACTATCACATCATCATCAGCACACTCCAACCAAACTCAACTACGATCATGATGATCATCTTATAAGTATATCCTGCCGAGTGTATGTTACATTTACTATTGGCATTTTTTTGGCGAGAGAGAGAGAAGAATCTTGTGTGAGCTGCTTTGCTTACTGCTTACTTGTCAAAATCAAATCGTGCCACTTTTACTGTCATCATAAGTCAGTCAGTGAGACTGAAAAATATGCTAGAACGTGCTTATAGGTAGGTGCATTAGGGATTCTCAGATAGATAAAAAGGATTTTTTTGAGCGTTAGGTTAGAGGAGCTACTCCGCTAACTTCTATGAATATACATTGCCAACTTTATCCAAGCAGGCAGCTTCCTCCTTCAGTTTCAGTTCAGGACTATCGTTATCCTCAGCTTGTTTGTCGTAAGTCATAACGCATAATGACACGAAGCGTTCCTCCGCTGACGCTATTTACTTCACAAAAGTCACAAGAGTGCAGTGATCGATCAGCCAAAGTCTGAAAAGTCGTGTTCCTTTCGAGCCTAAACATGGCACATTGGGAACATTATTATGATCTTCAAGACAAAATACAGAGTAAAAATCAAGGTGGATTGTAGCAACAACATATACAGTTTACTCGACAAAATAGTCACGAGGCCCCACATTAAAAATTATTTTAATGGCCCTATCAAAATCACTGACTTTTAACTTTAGAATTGGTTTGTCATAATAAAAAAAACTCCTGTCCCGTGGACCAATTTGGCTTTTTAATGCGCTGTCTTAACTGTTTGTGACTGAGAGGACGGCAAGTGGGAAAAAGGAGTTATTTTTTTTAATTATGAGGATGGATGGAGCAATAATGAGAGTATCATTGAGTATCATCATCACCTTCCTTTTAACAGCCACATAAAAAATGCACCTCGTCGGAAGGGACTTGTTTTATTTTTTACAACTTCACTCCCTCCCTCCTCTTCATTCATGTAGGGAAGCATTACATTCGTATCGTTTTCTTTTGATGTGCACGGACATGGTTGACTGTTGCTCATCATCATCGTCACCCTCGTCATTTTTTTTCCCGTCACATTTTCTACTGTTAAACGTATTGTGCTGACAATGAGTACTTTTGACAATCACAACAAAGAAGTAAAAATTCAATTCCTATAACTGTACCTTGTAAGTTTACACCTACAGGGATCTGCATCAACCATTCATGAAAAAAACATTCATATTTTTACACTCATCATCATCAACATTATCTTCTATGTACTATTTTTTATTATTCGCTCCTCTCAAATCATATCAGAAGCAAGTCCTGTCACATTCGATATAAAATTAACCATTACCATTGTTCCGTTTTTAGAAAGTTTGGATTTTCATGCTTTATTTCTTTTTCTGATACAGAGATCATCATATCAACATCAACACTTCGTCCCATAAAATCTGTCGATCATTATCCTCCCCACCATCAACATCAACGCAATCATTTCTTTGGAAAAAAACTAACAATCGACAAGAAAGGGAACAAAGAAGCTATCCTACTTCAACGATACATTTTTTTGGCAAATAAATTCGATCAAACTGAAAAGAGAGAAAAATCCCGTGTGGCTCGAGAGAATCAGAACAAAATAAGCTACATATTTACAAAGCCAAGC
Organism: Lepidocyrtus violaceus; assembly: GCA_034696905.1. Taxonomy (NCBI): domain Eukaryota; kingdom Metazoa; phylum Arthropoda; class Collembola; order Entomobryomorpha; family Entomobryidae; genus Lepidocyrtus; species Lepidocyrtus violaceus. The sequence goes on from JAQGAI010002998.1 coordinate 3,309, forward strand.
CGTGCCCTACTCACTCTAAACAAGAGCAAGACCAACGGATCGCAGCTAACGTACGGCTTCTTCATCTTCACTCCCACAATAATTCACCATCTGCTCCATCCTCGACACTAAACAAATTGGATATATAGGAGGGAAGACACAAGCCAGGGCGAAATCCCACACGCACGGACAAATCCTTCATGTTCAGACTAAAAGTTGGAGGAAACCTTCAGCAGAGGAGCGATCTCAACTCAACTCACTGAATTGCTGTTTGGATCTTTTCCCCTGAAAAACCAACAATACTCCTTTGCGCTAAGGAGTGAGCTACATGTCAGCCTGAGAAACAAGAAGGAAAGAATCTTTTTGAGAAGAAAAAATCAGCCAACAACAAAAAAAGAAAGGAAAACCTCTCCTCTCATTCCTTCCTTCTATCAAACGCATCTGATAATTCTGGACAGATTCCAGCCACATAGACAAGATAACGGGGAAAGGAATCCCTGCTAATATGTAGCATTTGTCTCCCCAATTGATATGTTATTTTTTCCCTCAGCATATTTTCCCAAAGAGGACTGAGCAACTCAACTCTCGGGATAAATAGTAATATTGAGCCATTATGCAATACAGCGATGATTTGGGGAATGATGCCAAAAAAGGATAGCTCGTTATAACCAACCCAAGTATCAACCAACAACCTCGCTTCAACTACAAAGAATTCAATTGCAATACGGCGTACTACATCCCATCCGTTTTTAAAAAGTGATTTTACTATCGCCATCATCACCATCACTTGTGTTGAGAAGTTTTTTTTGGATGTGATGTTTTGTCGCAAGACTTGATAGATACTTATAAACTGATAAATATCGTGATAATACGCAATTCCCTTTTTGGTTATTGCCAACCACTTGCAGTTTGACACAATTTTTTCTCAAAAGAAAGAGAGTAGAAGCAGCAGCAGTTAAATAATAATATATATCCTCTTCTTTACGTTTTTTGTGTTTTTTCCCATATTTTTATTAAAAGCCGTTGTGGTACAGATTTCTTTTTTTTGTTGGTTGTGTCTTGTTGACTAGTGCGCAATATAACGCAACTGAGGAGGATTTTTTTTAAATGGTGAAAAAAGCTAATAAAGTAGAGCTAAGCACATATCACTTCTTTTAGGAGCAGCTAGCTCACTGTTTTTGGCTGCTGTGTGGCTCTGTGTGGGAGCAAAGTTGTTTCCTGTATATGAAAAGAAGAAGAAGAAGGGAGCAACGATATATATTTTCTTTCTTTCAAGTGATAATAGAAAGTATAATATGACTTGGTATGCATTCGCATGATTTACAAGGATAAATATACACGCTACGCTCCGTTTATAGTTTGTCGTTAGTACTTTGTTATCTTTATTATTATTATTATTATTCAACGGTTTGAATGATGTCTTCAAGTGTTTGTGGATTGGCCTCAACGGCCTCCATATTTGGGGGCCTTTGTTCCGGCAACAACCGACGACCCTCCATGTTCACAGCCAAGTACAGGCTCCGGGAGGAACGAAAAAAGGTAATGACCACTTACATACAAATTCGCATAATATATAGTAGCTTACCCACTTTCATCAAAATCATCACTTTTATATATAAGAACTTGAGTAAATGCAGTAAATAACTTTAGATAATTAATATGACATACCTATTTAAAGAACCAGTCGGTAATTGCAAAAATAAATGATAAGTCGGTAATTGCAAAATGAAAGAAAGCAATAAAATATCGTAAAACTGTTGACTAAGCATTCATTGCAGTGCAATGAACTCAAAAAGAGAAGTAAACTTGTGGAAATAATGAAATGCATTTTAAAGTCAGATATCCGATGACATGATGTCACTTCATATGCATTAACTTACGTTCGAGTAAATCCACCCCAAATTACATAAATTTCGACCTAAATACTACCATACTGTTGAAGAAATCAATTGTAGGAAAATGTGCTCGTTAAGTATCTCGCTAACTTGAGGCCATGACACTATAATAATACAAGAGTGAATATGGGACATGGAATTTTCTTGAGCGGACTATATACCACACCGCACTCAAGTGCAAGATTCTTCTAAACTTCTAGGCCAGAGTAAAACATTTATGGAAAAGGGTTCAAAAATATGTGGTAAAAAGATTAAGATTAAACTCCAAAGGAAAGAATGTTTTCCTTCTGCATGCCTTATGCCTGGCTGGGCTGTGTGGCATGTATCCACAGTGAGTGGAGTCGAGACGTCGAGAGTGTCGTCGTGTGGTGGTGGTGATGGTATTATAACCACCACCGTCATCTTGCCGTTGCCTTTTACCCTTGAGCGTGTGCTTTCCAGCTTGCTTCCTTTTTTCTGCTCCCTTGTCGGGTTTTTTATTCCCCGGAAAGCTCCCAAGCTGCGGCAACAACTAGATGTTCTGCTAGAGTAAAAATGGGCTTCCTTCTTCCTCCTCGGCTGCTACTGTTTAGCCTCATGACGATCATCATCATCATATTAAGACGATGATGATGATCATGATGAGGAGGAATCATATAAGGAAGCATTTAGGTATATCCTCACATTACCCAATCCTCCCTTTTATAGAGGTGCTACACATATTTAAGCTAAATATTCCGTAAGAGCACAACCAAGCAGCTTTCTCATTTCAGTCTGTTGAGTAGGTATACCCAAAATAGTGGATAAATCTGGAACTTCTCTCGGGATTTCTCTTCAATCCACACGCAACGACTTACACTAGAACTTTGCCTCTCTCTATAGCCATATGTCTGATATATGTAAGCAAAAATGAGAAACATAATTTAATGTAGTATATTGAGTCCCAACAGCCCCAACCCAGTCAGCCACCGCCACCATATACTACCTCGTATTTTTCTTTCTCTTTGCTGGCAGGCTGGAAGCTGCCACCGTTGCTTTTTGTTGTAAAAGTAATGGCATCACATCACCCTATTATTGTTACTGCTTGATGCGCGTGTCATTTTCATGTCGTTTCCTTTCCCCTCCAAAAAAAAAACAGATACATTCACAAACGAAGGGCAAATGGTGGCAGTATAATAACTACCGAAAATGTATTCACTTTCCACTTTCGGAAGAAAAAAAACTTTAAAACGAGATAATTTTCAAGAAAGCATTTTTAAAAGGATGGATAAGCAGCAGCAGTGTATCCCGATCCCTATTAAAATATTTGCCATGAGCAAGGCAAAGGGGGAAAAGTTTATTGCGGAAGAAAAAACTTTTTTCAACCAGACCAGATTTTTCCCTTCCTTCACTTGAGCGTATTGAATGATAACGAGTGGGCGCTTTGTTTTAATGAAAACAAAAATGATGAAAGCAAATAATTTATCTTCTTCAGTAAATTGCTTTGATCAAAGAGTAGTCCTGCTTGGTTTGCAGCATGAATATAAATCTCTACCTTACTTTATATTAATAGTAATTTATGTTACACTTTTTTGATTATGATTATCCTGCAAGTTGTCTCCCCTCTTCAAAAATAATTCTGTTGCGCTTACAAGCATACTCCTATTTACCAACGCACAAAACATGGACAAAAATGTAGGTGTTGGTAATGTTACGTGTTTATCAAGTGGCCTCGTACGTTTTACTTCCGGCACGTGACTATTATCAACTCAAAGCTAGCAGCAGCAGCAACAATTATGTGTACGAAACGAATTTAGCTCAATACCTATTGTAATAACAAGAAATGAAGAAATATCTGCACATACATTGTCTACAATGAGCATATAGGTAGTACATTTTATGAATTTTTGAGACTCGATCCATTTTTTACTCAAATGAAATATCATACTTAACAAAGTTTATTATTATATTTTAGATGGTACTTACAAGAAAATCACTGCAGAGCATATTTTTTCTCATCGCCAGTTCAGTTGATGCAATATGTAATTCATAAAAAAACAGACCAGACAGTCATTATCACCAACAGTTCGAAATACTTTTTCTTGAAAGTGCATACTTGGCAATTTTGATGAGTTGAGAACGAAAAGCATACGAAAATAAAAAAAACTCCAAGCCAAAATATTACTTTAAGGATTATACGCTGAATCAGATCAATCATCATCGCATTATAAGTATCAAGTATATGTTTAGTTTAGACTTTATAAGCGAGCGATCAACACCTACCCGTTCGTCAAAACAGGCATATATGCAAGCATGTAAGAGAAACAGAAAAAAGGAAGAAGTTATCGAGCTACAAATTGTAAAAAGCAAATGGATTTGGGATGGGCAGTACAAAAGGGTGCAATAACTGATAACAGTTTAATAAAAAATATATCTCTCAGGTCTGCTTCATCATCGCTATTTTCATCCCACCATCATCCTCGGATATTATTGCTCATTATGGTTTTGTCGGTTTTCCACTTACACTTTTGCTCTTCAATTTGTTCCGTATCAACATAAAAATATTGGAGAGATGAGATGATCTGAACCCTCTGAAGTAGGTTAGCTCGGACCCTGTTGCTCTCAAGTGAAATTAAATTAAATGGTTAATTTTTTGTATATCATCCCATTTATTTGTGACTTTGTTTAAGCCAACCAGCCTAATGATGATGATGGGATGTTTCTTATCAGCAGCATCCAGAAAACTGGAAAGTGATTGAGGATTTACGTAATCAAATATATGTCCTCATGACTTTTAGAGAGCGAAAATGTCAGAAAGTGACATGAAAAAAATGGTTATGAAATATGATTATTTTTTATTTAGTGCTTGCTTGTTGCAATACTGTATTATAAGTAGGTACGTAGTATAAAATGATCTAGTAACTCACTGGCTTGTATCTATAAAGTTTTGTCACGTCATCACACGTAAGTAAGTAATGCGAGAGCATGAAAAGCACAAATGATAATGAGTTATGAGAGATGAGATAAGTTATGTTCTCGTTCGTTACTTGAGTTATCTCAATTCTTACACTATATTTTTTTCCTTAAAATTAGTCTGGTTTTTTTCTAGACAGATTGAATGCATTTTTTTGCAAATATAAAATTGAAGATTTAATCTTGAAAGTCACAAAGCAGTTTGAATTTTGAGATTTTTTTCTGCAGAAAGGTTTATTTTAGCTACCTAATCAAATGATTAGCTTCTGCATTATGTATTCTTGTTCACTTGTCCGTTGGATATTGGCTTGGCTTATTTAAGTAAAATGGGATTGGAATATATAAAAAGGTGATTAGAAATTCAACCCTGCTGTAAAAAAGGAGCTAATCAAAATTCAAGTCTTTCTTTTTCGTTTCACTACTACCCATTTTCTTTTAAAAAAATAATATATTTCCTTCATTATACTACGTATTATCTCCCTAATTTAGGTATATATTAGATATGTACATAAATTTAAATATTGAAGGAAAGAGAATGAAGATACATGGCATGGCTCATGTGAAAAGAAAACGCTATTGCTATATATGATAGAAGATAAGCGAAAAAATGATCTTTCTGAAATAAACGAATTGAATAAAACAAGATCTTCCTAAATGGATTTTAAAAAGAAGTGGTAGGTAGTAATCGTAATAGGAATAAATGAAGTTGAGCGAGCTACAGTCAAGATTTTTATTTTTTTTATGGATCGGGACATTATTGTGAACTAATGCAGAAGTAATGTTATGTGTTTTTGTGTAGCAAGTTGTGAGATGAGAAAATGCAAAGTATAAAAGACTCAAGTGAGGAGGAGAAGAGCAGGGGCAGATAGATTATATTATACTTTATAATATGGTTACTTACGAAAGGGGAAAAATGTTGAAGGTATGTGTTTTTTTTGTATTCTGTATAAAATGTTCTCTTCTAAACAGTGGATAGATAGATGGATGATGGCTTAGATGGAAAGAGATAGACCAGTTTAATCGTCTGATGTGAAAAAATGAATGCGTTGCATTGCATAGCACATTACACACTGTAAACTTCTCCCTAGACAGTAGAAACTGAAGAGAAGGCTGAGGATTTTTTTAACATCGAAAAAATATTGATAAATGTGCCTAAGTTTTATAAGAATGTTCCTTGGTATATCCGTACGCATGTTCATCTTTTCATATAAAAAACGTTATTAGGCATGATATGATGATCTATAAGCTCCGTTCTTGTTATACTAGAGGAGGAACATTTTTTTGGTTGGGTTCCCCGTTTTTTTATTTCACTAGCTAAATATCAAGACGTACTCACAAACATAGTTATTATTATGGGCTCTTCTCTGCGAGAGGAGTCTCCTACGCCTCACGATCTCGCCTCCTTGTCAGCAGGAGACGAGTTAACAGATGCTTAGAGTTTGACTCGTTTTTCGACAAAAGTTAATTTTATTTGAAAGGCAGCAAGTGTCTTGCACTTACACACTCATTTAAAAGTATTACACTTTATCAGTTCAGTATCAGTGGAGTCGACGAACAGAGGTTTAAAATAAGGATATTTGGTCCTTTTAAAGTTTTTGAGACTTTGTCTGTATGGCAGGGTGGAACGTTATTATATTGAAGGGACATTCCATTCTTTTGTGGCATTTTTTACACAAAATTTCTTACATGAGCTAAGCTGCATTCATTGGTCTAGTCGATCCTGCATGCTTACCAGTTAGGTATTTTTTTTCTAAAAGAAAATTTTAATTGGGCTTCAAATAAAATTCCTTCTTTTGTTTATATTTTTTTAGAAAATATTTTTGGCACTAATTTGATTTGGTCAAGTCAAGATTTGGTTAACAAGAAGTCCTTCCTCAAGTAAAATATACAGTGTTAGTGAAAAGCTAGAGGAGGAAGTAGGTATTGGATTACGTAAAGGAGAGAAAATCTTATTATTTCTGTTTTCTAATTAGCTAAATAATCGCCTCCGTCCAGATGAAAATCTTCTGTTTTATCATCAGAAGCATGAGCATGCAAAACCTGCCATACAAACTTATTTACATTTTATGGCTGAATTTAACCTAAAATCTCAACAGAAGTTCTGTTATCTTTGCAAAGAAATGTTTCTGTTTCCTCCTCCTCATCCATTCCCAACTTTTATGTCCTTTGATGACGATTGACGATCCCGATGACGGTGGCAATGGCATGAATACTGCTTTATTATTTTCTTTTGGTTGAGCAGCAGCAGTCTTCTTAATAAGTTTGCGCCTCTATTTTGCTGCGGTATTCAGCATTGCATTATTCACAGATGCGCCTAATAAACCTTTATAGAGTAAAGAGCAAAGCGAAAAGGCCTTTGCTTACGTTGTTAAAATACCATTGAAACTGCTCACTCACTCACAGCCAGCCGAGCCATTCCATGCATTCATACTTAATTTTCCTCCTCAAAAACTAAAGTCACGTACGTCAGTATCTCTGTAGTAGTACACCATTCCATTTTACATTGCAGGGATTCCATCCACGTCCAAAAAGCAAAGGCTTTGAGTGATCTGAAGTTTTTGAAGTGAGATTGAGAGAGAATGAGACCACTTTTGCTCACGGTACTCTATAGACAGAGCGAACGGTGGTGATGATGGTGGTGGTGGTGGTGGCAGCCAGCAAGAACAACAGTTTCTTCCCTCATCTTATAAAATGAGAAGAAGAATAAGAAGAAGCAATATGTATTCAAGGATGCTTTGCATACCTATAAATAAGTTAGTATCATTCAAAAACAAATGTCAAGCTTGGGCTTCGCCTTTGCCACTACTACCACCACCACCACTAGTTCTACTACTGAAGCATATGTGATTAGAACAACAAAAGGGCAGATAAAGCTCTGCAAACTGAAATCACCATGTCATAGTCATCATGATGATCATCATCATCGTCCTCATCAGAGAATATGCATATGAAATAGAGAGAGAAACAGACATTGTTTAGGTATTTGCTAGTGTATCTGCTGTATATTCATTTCTTAAATGTTATGTTGGCAGTGAGGTAGTAGCGATAAAGGATGATGCTGATGATGATGACGATATGTTGATGATAACAAACAAACACACTCTTTAAGCCATAGAGTTACAATCAGACAGACACATGAATTCACACAAGTTTACCTATTCAAGGTTTAATGAGGCGAGTAGAGGACACTTCTCCATCTTATTATGCATATCACTCACTGACGAGGTAACCTAATCACCGCAACAGCAGTAACAGCAGCAGCGGACTGAATG